>WOGN01003276.1:0-15458 GCA_015342105.1 Leptinotarsa texana
GGCAAAGCGGACCTCACATTTCTCACACTCAATTATCTACTCTCAGGAGAACAAGTTCCAATGTGTTATATATGTGATACTGAATTGACTTTAGCACTTATATTAACCGAGTGCCCACTATACACAAAGGAGAGACACCGACATAATCTAGGAGATGACTTGAAAACTAAATTAAGTTATAAATCGGACCATACTCAACTATTAAATTTCCTCAGTGGCATACACATGTTGAACAAAATTAAAATGACATGATACATATTTGTAAATGATATTCAGATAATAACCGTCTATTGTTGAAGCTAAATAAAATGGATTTTGTGTAACGATTTATCGCTGCAGACAAATCGTTACCGTATAAACCTGCCTCAATGTTCAATTTTGGATCACTTTTTTTTATGGGTCACCATTTTCATTTTATGGAAGTCAACATGATGAAGGTCAACATTATTACTATATGAATTCAATAATAATGGCAACTTTCCATAATCTTGTTTAAAATTTCAGAGCAAGAAGACGTCCAATTGAACCTAGTTTGCTGGGACAATACAACAGACAGAATAAGGAAGAATGTTGAAGTACCTACCAATACAATGACTTTGTTCCAGTATCTTTCGTGGCGGTTTTTAGCAGAAACTCAGTATTATAAAATCATTTATTTATAGTGATACTTTCATTTTCTTTAATCATTTGATTCCGTCATCAAACATGCAGTTTCATTCACACTTTCCTTATGCGCATTTTGCTAACCAAATTGGCATCATCCGGAAATGACCAGAATCAGGTTAGCGAAACTCTCACCTAGAGGCAATATTTTGTTCTGGTACGGAAGTAATATAGTTTAAAACACTAAAAAAACACGCTTTTAAAGGACATCGAACTAAAAAGATAAAAATATTTTTTTAAGTAAGCTTGAAACGAACGAAAAATACTAGTATTATTTCGAAAAAAGCGACGGGAGCTTGATATACGAAAAATATGGCACAAAGCGCCCACGCTTTTTTCATAATGAAACTAGTATTTTTCGTTCGTTATTGTTTTCAGCTTATTCAATTAGTTTTAAGTTTTCAGTTCGATGTTCTTTAAAAGCGTGTTTTTAAGTTTTTTAAACTATATTTATTTTATCTAAACTTTAGGATCAATCAGTCGCATATTGCTCAGAAAAATAACCATTGATACTTTCCGATTCCGGAGAGGGAGCCTGAAAATCAGCTGCCAAACCCAAGGCAGCAGGCGCTAAAATGAGGGTTACAAATAAGCAGGCGCGCGTGGTAATAAAAAAGAAATACTTTTTTCAAATGAAGAAAAACATGTAAGGTGAGTTCGAATTATATCAAGGAGGTTACGTACAGCGTCATCTGCCCGCGAATAGATCAAGCAATGATGTCGACATATCAAGGAGGTTACGTACAGCGCCATCTGCACGCGAATACATAAAGCAATAATGTCGATATATCAAAGAGGTTACGTACAGCGCCATCTGCCCGCGAATTGGCCAAACAATAATATCGATAATTCTGTCAAATACAGATCCCGAGCTTGAGAGTTGCAAGCAAACAAAAGAACAAACAAACAAACTTACATACATACATACAAACTGTCATAAAAACACACGAATTACAGCAGTGTATGGGGATTTTCAAAACATCACAAAGGAATTCGGATACACAAATACAGCAAGGACACCCTGTACATGTATTGAAACCCACAGCCTTGACCGGAAACAAGTACATAAGAGTGGAAAATGCAAATATTAATATTCCTACAAAAAAAATAATTGAAATACGAGAAACTGATAACTGATATAGGTTAGAAAGAAATGTCAGATAAAATTAAATTAATAACTGTGATGAAAAAACGAAAAAGGCATAATAAACTAATTATTATTATTTAGGAATGATGTAAAATTCAAATTTTATTGTTGGGAACCATTTCCTTAGAAATGGACATCAAGTGATGCTTTTGGAAAATATTGATATTTACATAAAAGTGAGGTTAACTATTTTTGTTTAAAATCATTACATGAAAATGTATCTGAATTTAAGAGCTAATGTTACATTCGTAGAATAGATAATTTTCTTGATAAATAAGCTGAAAATTTGTATATGTAAAAATTGGTAGATGGTAACTAGGCGGAAGAAATAGATTCTCAACTGTTTTGTCAACAAACAGGATTCTTCTTGAAGCATAGTAGGGATACGCCACGTTAAATTTTTCTCTCCTTAAGATTTGAAAAATATATTTTATGCAAAATTCATAAGTGAACATAATTGTATTGAATACTGATCAAGAATAGTAAATTCAGTGAAAGAACCTACCTGTCCAGCCAATTCTAGTGAGATATCCATGAGTTCCAGCTTCGTAGAAAAATCACACCACACACACACCAGCGTTGGAGGAAAGTAAGGTATTTACCTATACCATTTCTCAAATATATGCATATGTGTATGAAATTATTCAAGAACTGAATAAGATATTTCGAAATTAAAGTCTGAACCAAAAACTCGAGTCTGCAGAATTACAGTGACCTGCAATAATAAACTGACATTTGCCAAATATGCCAAATATTTTTACTTTTATAATTAAAACTGTTCTACATTTTCTAATATCAATTGTGTCTTTTTCCAAATTTCTTCACATGAAAATCTACAAGAAAAGTCAAATTTGGGTAAGTAATAGTTGTGTTTGTGCCTTAATCCACCTGAGAGTTTGAGAAAAATCTTTATACACTGAGGTATAGGATTTAAACTCAACATAAGAGTCGAGCCGAATAAAATTGTTATCATCAAAAATAAACATAATAATAATGAAAATTAAAAATTTAGATTTTTCAAAACCCAAATCAAACTTCAACATCATCTAAATAACTACATCTTATAATAATACATACATTAATGGGATGCTCATTAATTTAATTGCCTTTCCTATGAAGCCGTGAGTGGAAATGCGCCGAATTAGACAGGGAAGTATTTTATTCGTAATTCATCACGTGGTCTGGTTTTGCTTGGACATGTTCTGCAATTGCGGATTTCCACGCATGTGAACTTACACCCTTGTGATGAAGCTGCATATGGTAGGCCAGATGTACACTGAGCGACTCCAACAGGAAATCCTGTAGACATTCTCGGATGTCAGAAGTTCTCTTTTGTCTTTGGCCGATCTGATAGGGTAACATAGTTGATGATTGTCTTGAAAATGGTCTCATGATTATGATGTTTAAGAAGTTTTACAATGCGGTCCGTGACTTTGTTTATGTAAGGCAACTAGTATATGCCTACAACTGGCGATTAAATAGTGGCGTGACACTAAACGACTTGTCAATAATGAGGAGAAGAGTGCTAGAAAATCGCCGAATGAGAATTTTTTATTCCAACCTTGTATTTTATATGTATATAGGATCTAATACTTTCAGGGAAATCCTCGTATTTATTTCACTCAACAGCACGGATATAAATATCGTGATAATATGTAAATGTATGATATCGCAAATTTGATAAGAGAGATGTTGCATGAAAGTTCAACATTCGAGCGATAGATTACTGTAATGAAAGTGTAAGTATTGAACACAGTCGAAAAAGCTTTAAAAAATCAGTATGGTGAAAAGTGTTTAATGCCGTTTGGATTTGATGTCAGTGTGAATTGTGATACAGTATGATACAGTGTAAATTGTGATAAATTGTCCGTACCTAGACTGAGCCAAGAGAACAAAATGAAAAATATGGGGCGTATCAAGATCCTGTTTGGCGACGTCTACAAATAAATGATACAAAACTTTCTTCAGAGTCGACGAACACTTGACGATAATAACATATTTCCTATTCAAGCTCTCTGAATCCAAAATAATTCTTAAAGGAAAGAAAAACGATCTAGTGATTTTCCGAGTATCGTGATATTAGTGATTTGTGAAAGCATTATTCGTAACACTGATAATGGAGGAAATATTGGGCAGTTTTCATATCTGAATCAGAAATGCTGACAAAGAATTCAACTATCATCCTACTTGGCCACGTTACCCTGAACCTAATATCGCAGGAGTTGAAAATTATGACGTATGCCAGTGTCAACACTTGTGGCGTCATTAATCTGACTGACAAGTGACTTCAACTTGACAATGATAATCACTTTCAATCGCGATATAGGTTAGGCTGAAAATTTGACGGAGTTGTTGATTTCTCATCCAGTTGAACACATCTTCATTTTGGAAGCAATTTTTCAAAAATCAAGGTATGTAACAAATTTTCATTTGATTTTTTCATGGCCTTCTGTATAAATTGCTTGAAAAACTAACAATCCAAAAATGCGTTACAAATATTCATTCTTTAAGAAGATAGTACAAGACTATTAGACGCTGGAAAGGCCCATCAGCTTGTTGATTTTTCTATCATATTATATTTATTATAAGTGAAGAACAATTTATAAAAAAAGTTTATCATTCATTGAATAGTTTCTGAATGAGAAATGCGTTTCTTATTATTTACAGTATATCAATAATCTGATAAAATGAGTTTTTTTTTTTTGTCAATTCAAGTTTATTCAATTTTCAAGTTTATTCAATTATAAAATTCTCTTCAAAAAGGGTATCAATTCTGGAACGAAGAGTACTTTAAAGTTTCGAGACATCTGGCAAAATTTACCAAGATTGGTCAATACCAAGGAATTCTTTCATCCTTCTAAAAATATCACCAAGCAATCGTTAGACTAGCAGGTGTACTCAAGGTGTAGTCAAGCCCTTTCATTTGATACCCATATAAAGGTAGTTGTGAAAAAAATACATCATCCGCCATTTTGTAGATACGGCCATCTTGAAGTTACATCCCTTGCTATGTGTACTGCTATTGTACCTGTCAAGTCCTGTCATTTTATAACCATATCCGGGTAGTTTTCAAACAATATGTACCTAATCCGCCATTTTGTTACTGCGGCCATCTTTGATTCACAATGATACACAGTTCATTAAATTTATTGAATGATATTGTCATGAAAACTGAATCAGATCAATCTGTCCACAGGAAGACTTCAAACTTCAATACTAAATTTGACCCAAACAAATAAATAAATAAACAAACAAACAGTGCAAACTAAGTAAAAATGTTCGATAAAAAATCAACTCACTACAGATGCCTCGTATAGTAACTTCCACTGATAGTGGGGGGGGCGATTTTATTTGAGAGAAAACTGCCAATCCATACGCTGATATCAGTTACTTTCAATTCATTCTTTATTTTAGCACATTGTGTCCTGTAGAGAAGAAAGAATTTAATCAGGTGGGTGCAAATGGTCCATGTGACAGTAATTCTATGTTAATTATACCTTTATCCTGCGTTGGAAAGTGTATTATTGTACGAACATTTATTTGGGCAACTTCAACAGCGGTAGTTTGCGAGATTAATCATCTGTCAAATGTTTGAACATGTTGACAACTGGTCTATGCATGATGCAATCTGTTTCGGTATGCTGCAGTTTTTAAACCGATAGGCGAAAAATATCTCAAATGAAGCGTCTCTATTCTGTCTTCTCAAGGTTGACCCGCGATGCAGACGTAATGGATTGTTCATAGGTGCGAAGTAGGGATGCAATTTGGGGATTCAGAACTTGTCATAGCCTGTTCAGTTGTTTCACGCAGTAGACGTAAAGTGAGCTGGTATCAAGATAAGTGAATCAAGCAATTGAATAAACTAGTGATAAGGAAGCACCTACGGATGACTAGGTAAACGGATATGCTTCCATGATAATTATGGATGAATGTGATAATAAAATTATATATACTGAAAAGAGAGTTTGGGATATATTGAATTTTGAGAAAAGTTTTGGCTTTCTACTTTCCTATCTTCATAGAAAAAAATGTGGAAATCTTCCAAAGACAGGAAGAAAGCAATTAATTTCAAAATAGGATGTAGAAGATGGTTACATGTTTTTGTGAAAAGATGAAGAGATAGAATGTCAAAACCTGTCTTTCCGAAAATTAAATAGTTTGTGCTATATTTGTTTAGTTTCGGTCATTACACTATTTTCAAAACTGTAATGACCAAAAATATTCAACAAATATAGAACTATCGTGGAAAATTGACGAAAGTGTGTTTTTATAGTGTATCCTCTTTGAATATGAATTTCCACAAAATAAATAAGTCGTCAATCAAAGAAGTATATAATTTGTATTGCTCTTTGTATTGATAACGCTGAATAATATCGAAAAAAAGTCTTACCTCGTTTTAAAAAAAAATATTCTATTGTCCTTATTGTCGTTTCCTGTTCGTTATTATAATCAATAATGATAATAATAATAATATTTTTATTAAAAATAATAATATTAATTTACGAAGAAGAATGTTGTACTGAAATATATTATTGAAATACACAGTAAAATTCATGTTAAATACAGAGTAATATATAAGTGATTATAGTTCAATCGTGACAGAATGAAATAGAAATTGAAGGGGTTATATTTTCAGGAGTAACTCTTGTAATTGGCTGAATACGATATAAATAAAGACCAGACATTGTGTTTTCCAAAGAAGAGTGTTCTTGTTAATTGTTTCTGTATCAGAATATAAAAAGGACTTTGGATTCCAAATGACACAACCATATTTCAGCTTAGAACGAACAATGGAGTTAAAGAGTGAAAAACAAGTATTGTGATCGAATTCACGGCTAGATCTTAAGGCAAAGCTCATTTTTTCATAACTGATCACACCAGTGAAAATGATTCCGGTATCTTTCATCTCAATGGTTCTCTGTAAATTGGTGTGATAAATGAAATGTTTCTTTATAGTGGGTATCTTCTTTCGTGTGAAACTCATTATTTTGCATTTAGCTTCGTTGAGAGATACGTCATATAATGAAAGGAAATTAGATAGATTATTGAGATAATATTTCTATTCTTTCAATTCTTCTGCATTGAGATCTTTGGCATATAGGAGAAATTGAGATATATCAAGAAACGTCATTAACAAATAACACGAAAAGAGGAGGTTCCAAAATCGAGCCTTGCGGAACTCCCGAAGTAGCACTGAATTCGAATGAAGATAGGTTGTTGAACTGCACGAACTGTATGCTGTTGGATAGATAGCAGTGAAATAAATCAAGTATGTTGTTTATGAAACCGGATGCTTTCAATTTTAGGATCAAAACCTCGTGGTTAACTCTGTCGAATGTGACAACCAGTGTGGCAAAACCTGTACGTGGGTATTGGTTATTGACTTGGAAATAAACTAAGCAAAATTTAAAATCTCAATTAATAAAGAAAAGTTTACACCAAATAGATCAAAAGTAAAATAAAGAACATTCACACATAATCAGTTGGGCAATAATTATAAATGAGTAAAATAAAATTATACTTTTAAGATGACGTTCATTTACTTTTAGTATAGAATAGTAATATTAGGTATAGTCTATAAACAGATTTTTCAGAAACGAAGACAACATTTTAAAAAGTTTTCTTTCACTCAAAATAGTTTCATTACGCTATCCATACCGTTCAGATTGTTGAAGGTGTAAATAACAAAAGAAGGTCGATGAAAAAATCTATTTGATATTCAGAAATTGAAACAAAGAACCGACAATAGTAACATTTGAAGGTCTTCTACTATGTTCAATAGATTTTCCGATTTTGAATAGAACTCCAATTATCCGCGTTTTTCAGAAAACTGAAGTTGGTTGTAACTTCAATTATTGCCAAAAACGAAACGAAGTGAGAAATTGTGGCATTTATTGAGTGCCTATTGTATGATTCTCTTCAAATCTGCATAATAAATCATGAAAATGGACAGTTAATCGAAATGGTATATGCTTCACGTTGGTAAAGAGAAGTGCTTTTTGGCTTTGCATGTGAATTCTGCAGAATATATTGATAACAGGCGTACACAAGTATCCACAAGCTACATTGTTGTCAAAATGATATCGTGATAGTTCTCTGGCATAAAGTGAATCTATTAAAAACACCTTCCCAACACCAGAATAAAAATTACGACGATCCTTTAGCTTACCAAGTTAGCGTCCAAAGGAGATCCATCATAATGGTCCATAATGGAAAAATGCAACCTCATACACAAGTCAATAAAAGTATTCTCGGACAGTCTAGAGGCGTTGGAAGCTCTTGGAACCTACCGAGCAACGTATAAATTGGTAGCAAATTGCCAAAAACGATCCTCCTCGATAGGAAGACGTAACATATTGTCTCTTATCTAGATTCCTGGCCATAATAATGATAATAATGATAATAATAATAATAATAATATTTATTCATCCTTGAAGACGTTGACAGACGTATAGGATAGGTCAGTATTAGCAACATAAAAATCACACCAAACGATAAAATTGTACATCCGTAGATAAAAATAATACAATAAAAATATATACAATAAAAGTCAGAATTACGAAAATTAAACCAATTGTAGTCATAAAAATTGAATATGTTATGCCAAAGCCGCATGAACCCATTCAGTCGAGATGGTCCGGGAGAAATTCACCAACACTATAACTGAAAATAGAAATGAAGTAATTTATATACAAAAAAAAATATTGGCGCAATATATGTTCAAATTGGAGTCCTTCCATTTCCAGACATTTTTAAACTCGGTTATTCAAATTATTTATTGCCCTCAATGCACTTATTTGCTGCATTGTTGCGATTTCATTGAAAATCCCAATTATAATCGAATATTACCGAAACATCTCGAAATTAAAAATCAAATTTGATTTGTCAATATGAAGTGAACGTCTATGATCCAAAAACTACAACAAAAAATACAGGTCCGTATTTAAAAATTCAAAGATGGAGGTGGCCCAAGTCAGGTGACACCCTATATAAAAGATTCATGGACATATTCTGATAGCCCATATCAAGTACCATTAGCAAAATGTTGACAGATTTTCAATATGTCTACGAATAAAGAAGATATAGGCAAAACAATAATTTGGGATTTTTTGGTTTTTCCTGTATATCTCCATTTCTTTTGTCGATTTTTTTACATCATTCAATAGGTCTTTAAAATACGCAACTCTGCCACAATTTAACCGACACTGTATCTCTTATCGTTTACGAGATCCCCATATACAGAAACGAATTTGAATAGCCCTGTATATTACTCACAATGTGTAATAGAATAAAAACATATTTTTCTAGGACTGTAACACATTTGTTGGTGTGCATTTCGCCAAACAAGTTAATGTTATCAAGAGGTTTACACATCAAGGGAAATATTACAGTTCTGATGTATGAAAAGCGTGTTTGTTAACATTTTACTACATATGAGTCTTCATTATTTGATTATTTCTACTAGTTAAATAGAGAATTTCATAATCATCTGATAATCATTGGTGAATGGTGTTCGAAAAATTAAAAAAAAAATACATTATTGAAAAATATTCTTAATGATCAAATAGAATTCAATAAATCCCCATTACTAAATATTTTTTCGAGTGTGAGAACTGGTACATAAGCTCAGGTCATTTGCTTCATCACATTACAAACTCAGGTACACAGTCAACATTAATTGGCATGGTAAATTTTCATCAAGTATCTATCTAATAATTAAAAAAAATTGAAAAATCTTTCATGACATAGTTTTATCCCACTTTGCCACAAGGAATATTCATTCATAACTCATAATTCTAAAACATTCTTGAGTGTTCTATCAATTATATTCTGTTATGTATATAATTCAAAACATATTCCTTTGTTTCTGTACGCATGTTGGAGTAGAGAAGGCGACATGCTATAAATGTATTGTTATGGTTCTCCATGGGTTTACCAATAATTGACAACCAAATATTAAAAAGTAGTCAAACAAAAATCTATAAATATATCCATCTTCCAGTTCCATGAATATTAAAATCATTATTTAACAACAACTTCTTCTTTTTCAGAAAAATGACAACAGTGGATATAATAAACAGTTCCGAATTTTGGATATGCTTCATAGTTGCACTAGTATTAGTTATACTAATAATATGTTGCATGAATCATGTTTTTGATTCGTACTTCAAAACACACATGATCAACACAAATGCGAACACAACTGAATTTGATGAAGGTGAGTAGAAAATTCATTAATCATTCGAATGAAATTGACGTCCCCATTTCTGATTATAAGAAATATTTTTCATCCAATACTGAGTGTTCAAAACTCCAATGACTAAAAACCAAAATGAAAATAATCTGGAATAAGATTAGTTGAAACAAGGATATTAGGATAATGGTGAATTGTCTGACTTAACTCCTTCACAAGTATCCTCGAACGGTTCAAAAAAACGTTGTTTGATGTTGAATCACGAAAGCATCGTTTTTTGGTCTCCAGTTTCAACTAGTTGTCTTGTAGTGAAAGCTGCAGTGAGAGATAGAAGACAAATCTCATTCGGCAGTCGATGTCGAAGCTTGGCTTTGCAACTCATAACCTTGAAAACATTTCACTTTTTGTTAAAATTATTCATTTTCATTTTATTTATTCTTCAATTGATATTAAATCTGTCAACACATTTTTCAGAAAATAGAAGTCTGGAATTTGAACCATTTACTATCCAAATTATTATATCGCCACAATTTATTTGGATCTGTTGTTTCAAAGAGGGTCTACCTGGCTGAAGCTGAGTGAATTGAAAAATGTTCATTGGTTGTATCTGACTACCACACCAACATATCTCCTTGAAAAATTGAAAACCCAAGTACACCCAATTGAAAAGTTTATGTCCTCTCATTCCTTCGCAATTTCCATAAGAAATTACTCGAATAATGCAAAGAAATTTTATAACCAACTGCCTACTAAATTCAAGTCATGCACCTGAATTGATTCTAAAAATTTATTGAGATATGAGCAGATTTTTTTATCAAATGGTGACAGATCCATTTGTTTTTAATGTTTCTATTGCTAATAACCATTTTTTGTTAACGTTCATGATTTAACTGGGGGATATTAGTGGTCAAAGTTGTCAACCTGGGCTGAAAAGTTCCGGCCCTAAAAAAAGCATATTTTTTGGAAATAGGCTTTATTAATCAACGTAATCTCCATCGAGAGCCTCACAATCATTCCAGCGTCGCTCTAAATTTCATTACCACTTTTGTAGAACTATTTATCTTTTGCCTCAAAATAAGCCCCAGTTTCAGCAAAAACACCTTCATTCGAACAAAATTTCTTACCGATGAGCATTTTTTGTGGTCTGCGAAAAGCCAGAATTGCTGGAGCAATTCGAACCCCATTCCATGCAATTTTGCCATCGTTTTCATTAATTTGTTACACTGTGTATTGTCTTCATAACGCGGCACTTTCTTTTTCTTCAAATGGGAACATTTTTCCGCAATTTCGGCCTTCAAACGCATCAATAACCAAAATAGTCGATAAATATTACACCACGCACATCCCAAAATACCGAGTCCATAACCTTTTCAGCCGATTGTTGTGCTTTCGGGCGCTTTGGACGAGGTTCACCAGTTGCTCTCCGCTCAGATGACGGTCGATTTGATTACAGAGTGATGTGACGGATCCACATTTCATCCATCGTCACATATCATGCAAAAATTCAGGTTTATTATATTTAAACATGGCCCAACAATGCCCAGAATCATCAAGACGTTCTTGTTTTTGGTCAACAGTGAACTCATGCGGCGCAGTGTAAAATTAAATTACGAAATTGTTTTTGATTCATTGTTTTGAAAATTACAGAACTAGTGTCACTCTTACCACAATAACTAACAAACTTATGAGTAGAATACCATGAAATTTCGA
The DNA here is from genome assembly GCA_015342105.1 of Leptinotarsa texana. NCBI lineage: Eukaryota > Metazoa > Arthropoda > Insecta > Coleoptera > Chrysomelidae > Leptinotarsa > Leptinotarsa texana. Next base: position 11,715 of record WOGN01003276.1, read on the forward strand.
CAGCTTTAAGGTTAGAACTAACTGAAAAAGATATGAATGCATTAGGACTAGCGCCATCTATGTGTTATAATAACAATAATAATGTTTGTTTGAACATTGAGATTAGGTAATGAGAGTGAGCCTCCGATTGAGATTTTTATCTTTTCGTAATCCTTAGAAAATTGTTTGATCCAAACTAGTTGAGATCAATGGACCCGATTCGTTTGATTGCAATGAAATCTAGTTACATTCTTCTTGGATATGATGAAACCTCAATGCTTGCGTTTTCGAAGTATCTAAAAACAAACAATTTTCTGAAAACCATTCGTTCAAAGAAGTCAGTACTTCATTTATCATGCATTTATCTCGCAAGGAAGGGTCCATTATCTCAGATATGATTAACGACTTATCATCAGCCTACATTGTGACTGATGCAGGTACAGACAGTTTATCCAAATCATTAATATAGAACAGAAACTGAATTGGTCCCAATATGGACCTCTGAGGGACATATTGCTACATATTGTGTACGTTTGAGTATGAATGATTTCATCCAATCTAGAGGACAGCCTCTAATACCACGCTTATACAGCTTTTCCGGTAGTAAGTCGTGATTGATGCAGTCAAATGCCCTGCTGAGGTCACAAAAGATTCCAGCAGGGCATTCTTCTGCCTCAATATATTCGACTATTTTCTGATAATAAAAAAAACACCGCAGCCTTCATAGATTTTTGTTCTAATATCCAGGTGTTATTTTACCACATTTAAGCAATTCTGGAAAACCGCCAAAAGATAATGAGAGATTTTACCATAAAAGTAAGTGGTACAATAAGTTCTGATAGAAACTTTTTCAATAGAATTGTAGATACCTCATCCGGTCCCAAAAAAAGGTAATTTTTTAATTTTGATTTGAATAACTGAAATAGTTCTAGCTTCTAATATGGCATGAGAAAAAAAAATTTGGAAGTGACGTAACTTTACCCAGAAAATGATTGAAGTCCTAGAAACATCTTTCGGATCGTCAACAATGGTGTTATTATCGTTTATAGTTATGTCTGATTCAATAGCCTTCGATTTATTAGACAGATCTGACACTAGATCTTGATGGATATGCTGAATTCTTAATTTTGTTGTGAAGATATTACTTTTTTGTTTCAGTTATCAAATTATCGTGACTGTTTATTCTGACTTCATAGATGTGTTTCAGTTCTGGACAAAATTTTTGAAAGTTGAAAAGGTCTTTTGAATTTTGACTGGATTGTTTTATTCTGATTTTTTGAACGAGTAGGGAATTTTGGAAAATTCCTCGCAAAATGATACGAAAATGTTGACAGAAATGCCTGAAACGCAAGATTGATATCAGTTTTTTTCAAAATTTCAACCCAATTTGGATTACCGATGTTTATTTTGAATTGATTTATACTATCATTCGTAAAACGCCTTCTGTATTATGTTTTTGTTGCTTTTGACATTTCTCTCAACACCATATCGCAAAATACGAGACTGTGATCGGATATATCATTATCAATGACACAACATGTTGTTTCCTCATATAAATTAGTGAATATTTGATCAATTGTAGTGGCACTACTAGTGGTGTAGGCCTCGATACTGTATATTTCAGATTATAACATTCTAAACCATCACAGATTTTGTTAAGCTGGACTGAACCCATCATAACAATCTGCGTTCACCATATAAAAAGATATTCAAATCTGATTTTAAAACTTCATCTAAAACGTTTTGATATAGTGTTTAAAAAACATTCAAATCTCCCGATGGAGAACGATAGCAACACAGTATTATAGTTTTTCCTATACCACAAATTTCTATGTCTTGTTCAACACAGTATTTTATGAGATCAATACTTCGTGCCTTTATATCATTTTTACGAGGATTGCCACATCTCCAATTTTTTAGTTTTCCTACAGAAACTACTTTTAAATGTAAAATTGTTAAAATAAAAACTTCTGAGTTTTCCCTAAACCCCGTTTCTGGCGAACAACATCATAGCTGTGAATATCAACATATCAACTGTTCATCTTGTTGTTATTAACATTTTGTGTATTCAGTAAAATAATGTTAGGCCAATGTCGTATATTATTTTATACGTTTATATCCGCAGTCAGGCTTGTCGAATTTCGCAAAATTTCCATGAATAAAATGGCTGCCACAAATACCGCATGGAATTGAAATATTTGAACTTCATTACGAATTGAATAAACATGTCAGAGTACATGTTATCTTTATTTATCTTTAGATTTGGATGCCTGGAATAATTTATTTCAACGCATCCAAACAAATCCTATCCAATGAAAACTATCGACTTTTCATAAAGATAAAAGGGTTTTGTGTTCGGTTTATTTTTCAATCGAAATATACATGCCAGAAGCGTTTCCTAAAATGTCTCGTAGACTGTCCACCTGACCCTTCATGTCGAATCATTTTTAAAATTTTTTTGTTTTTTCTTTAAAATTTATTTTTTCGTTAATCATCTGGTGCCCCCATACGAACGACAACTCTCAGAAGTTGAGAAACTTCTGCAAGCTAAGGACTAACGGGGTCTTACCTTTTAACATGTGATTCTGCAACGCGGTTGCAGAATCATTCCAGCTTCAATCATATAAATTCTCTCGAGAAAAATATCTGGTCGAGGCGGGAATCGAACCCACGGTCTTCCGATCGTGAGTCGGGCGCACTACCACCGCGGCCAAGGACATAAAATATTAATAGTCAGCGGCATAATAATTCTTCAACTGTTGACATATGTACATTGTAATCAAAATACCTGCAAAATGAACTAACAAGCATACTCACAGTAATAGGAAAAAAAGGTAACTTTCAGGTACAGTCGAAGTAATCTTTATTGTGAATACTTGAAGCTATCGGCGCCCTCAAAGTCAAAAAAAAGAGTACAAAGAGATAATGCCGCCTCCAGCTAGTCCACGTTGACTGAAGAATTGGCGGTTCGTATTGGATGATTTTCACTAACCGAGTCATAAAATTAAATTTTGAAATCATGTTCCGGTGACGAAAAGAATGCGAGCCGTCGTGTTGTCAATGTTCAGTTCAGGAACTGAACATTGATTTGAGTGTTGAAATTCGATATTGGTGCAGTTATAATTACTTAAAATTTTTGTTATTAGTTTAAAATGTGGCGTCCTTGGATAAGTACTAATAGTAATAAGGAGTGTGATAACAACGCAGACTTTTCCTGTGTAGTAATTCCAATAGCGCTGGTGAACAATGCAAAAAAGAAATACCAGTGACTAAGATTCGGATACATTTGAATATTGAAACACAGAGAGTATGTTTCAATGTATATAAGAATCTACATCTCAACTTTGGTTCTTTGAAATTATGCAAAGTTGACTAACGTAAGGATATGAAAGCTAATATTTTTGAGGAATAGTTTGAAAACACATTGATCCCAAATTTAAATGCGAATAGTGTAATTGTTCTTGCCAACGCTTCCTATTATTCGCGACAGCTCACCAAAGTAAAGAATAAAAATTGAAGGAAATATGGAATACAGAGTTTTTTAATGGATAACAATTTATGTTGTTAAGATGATAACAATAGTCACCAAAAACCAACAACTTGAAGATTTACAGACAAAAACATTTGAAAAAGTGTATGCCCTTGAGAGTATTGCTGAAAAGTATGGACAGACCATATTGAGACTTCCCCCTTATTTATGTGTTTTCAATCCCATCGAACTTATGATGCACTGTTTGAAACCTTTGGTGTAGTAATGAATATTAC
>WOGN01003277.1:0-15457 GCA_015342105.1 Leptinotarsa texana
TTAACCTTATTAATTTTGTAATTGTTTTTTCAGGGTTTCAAATCATTTTATATTAGATTAGACAATGGAAGTCCGAACTGATGAAATATGCTTTTCACATCTTGAGCAAAATATTTTTTTTTCAATTCAAAGTGCTATTTCTAATATAAGAAAATGAACACAAAGTCTTTTGAGAACACACTGGATAAAAACATTGAAATTATCTTCCATATTATATGACCTTATGAGAGTCAAATATGAAATATGGCCGTCCTTCAATCAGTCATCTCATTATTTGAAGACAAGTATATTAAACTAACAATGTAAATGTAAAAATCAAAATCTATTCAAATAATAAAAGTCAAATATCCCTTTTCGAATTCAAAGGTGCAGATATTTAAAATTCCACACTGTGTACCAGATTATGACTTAATATGATTTTTTCCATTCAAAGGAATTTTTTGTCAACAATGATTTGTGAAAAGAATAATATCACAAGTATCATACAATATGTTTCAGGATTTTTTGTACACTAACTTCTCATCAGAACAAAATTAAGATTTATTTACCAACCGTGAATTGTAATACTTCAATCGTTTTCCAATTTCTGAATGAATTACATGAATTGAATTATATTTATATAATATATAGGCAAGTTAAATGTTGCCATCAAATTTCCTCGTGATTGATTAGATAATAGCAATTATGCAGCAGATAATGTGATTCCTTGTCGCTATAATCTATATGCACTTTCGAATCACAGTGGGTCTACCTACAGCGGACATTATACATAATTCTGCAGACATCCTCATAATGGCACGTGGCATGAATACAATGATTCACAAGTGTCACCAATTTCACCAAAATCGCTTGTGAGTGAAAAGGAGGAAACAACTTCGCAACTTTAAGCGTTTTGTAAATTTAGTTTTGAACTGTTCATTTCAATATTATGTATTATCTGGTTAAATTTTCAATTATTTCGTAAAATACTTTTGATTGTCGAAATTACAATTCCATTTCTGATGAATTCAAGTAAAAATGTTAATTCACCTCAATAATCTGAATTTCAGCACTTCCTATACTTGTTTTCTTCTTATTCTAATGTACATAATATGAAGATAAAACGTCAACCCTCACCGAAATCAAATATTCATTCATCTATATTCATCACGTGTCATTGACCTGGTAGGGAGTCTTGGCTTCTGAAACAGGAAAACCCTCACTCAAGCCAAAAACGCACGTGAAGTGGCCATCTGGTGATCATTGAAGGAGTTCCCGCCAAAACTACTGTTGGATCATGTTGTTCTTGGCCAAGATTTTAATGGCCAATAATAGTAAACACCGTTCAATGGATATTCAACAAGTAGTTAGCGTTTAAACTAATATTTTGCTTTGGCAAGAAGGTGTTTGATGACGATGACTTTGAAGAGTTTCACGTTATTGGCAAGAACCTATGTTTAGTGTTTATTTCTTATATAAATCTCAGGTTGGCATGTTCGCAAAAAACTCTCTACTCGCTTTAAAGAAACTGGAAACTGAACATTTAAATATCAGATACGTAGTTAGTACCAATTTTACATGATTCAAACTATTAGGAGCTACCGTCTTACGATGGTCAAATTTTCATGAACCAATTCAAGCATATTTATGAATATGATAACCATATTCGCAAAAAAATTAAATTGATTTGAAAATTGGGAATAAAAACTGCCATGGTAAGATATGACTTTATCATCACTATTTTTAACGATGAAGGTGACAAAAAGCTAGCTGGAGGGCTACGAATATAAACTATCCGGCAAGCTATGCAAAATATAGCGATATTAAGAAATATCTGCTCAGTTACAACATTGTTCAGGTAGAAAAACATTTAGCAAAGGCACTCCTCTCATCAATGAGGATTCAAAACGGCGCCCAAAAATTTTATTCATTTTCGCATATCGATATTGATTGCTAACAAACAAATTGTTGTTTATCCATCATCGTTAACAATCATTCTGTTCATTAATTCCACAGAAGTAACATTAATTGGTTTTGCATAGTAACAAGCGACCCAATGGCACCTACGTCCTGATGACTTCGACAATTGCGGAATTATCCAAACGTCACATCTATGCTCAATACCTGAAGAGATGAGATGAAATCAAAGGATGCAATTTTGCCAGGATCACCCTGGGCGATCGTGGAAAGCTGGCGCCGGAAAAATATCTGTCGATGACCATAAAAAATCTACGCTTAACAGTATGATTTCCGACTGGCCACTGTCAACTAAGGAAACACCTCCACGATATGGGGCTAGTGGACACACCTCTATGCAGGAGGTGTGAACAGGAAGATGAAATTGTTAGGCATGTCCTATGCGAATGCCCGGAGTTATCGTCAATAAGAGAATGTGCTTTTGGCGAATTTTGGCCTACACCTGTCGTTTTAAAAAAAATGTCTCCCAGAGAACTGTCCACCTTCCTGGAATGGTCAGAATGGACGATGATCTAGGAGGACAACTCCTTGGGAGAATGTACAATGGGTCACAGGTGGCATAAGTGTTGTGGGCCTACACCTACCCTCTCTACTCTAAAGATACAGATGCAGATCGGTATTGATTGCTAGCAAACAAATTGTTGTTTATCCATCATCGTTAACAATCATTCTATTCAATAATTCCACAGAAGAAACAGTATCTGGTTTTGCATAGTAAGAGGCTACCATTTTTCAATGACTTTATTTACCTTGAAATATCTGAATAGGGATTCTAAATAGTGGATCTAAATAGTTTGGATTGTTGTTGGATTACTACTCCTATTGATATTTCGACAGTGTTTCATTACGCGACGTCTAATGTAAAGTTTTAGGTACACCCGTTCAATATCTTCAAAATGAATTCATATAGCATAAATAATTTTAGGAATGCAATATTGATAATGCATCATCTTCATTGCGATTATGAAAATTTTCAGTTCTTGGAAGATATACTGATTTTTCAGTTTCTATGATTTTCATTCTTTCTATACTGTATACTTACAGTAAACCCATTTTTTTTTCGTCATCAATTTCTATACTCATCGATAATCAGTGAACTAGTTTTCTAAAACTTGATTATTTATAAAATATTGATATTCTGTGCTCTTTATTATTTTTCATTATTTTTATTTAATGAATCTCCGGTTTTATTTTGGCGAAGGTTTCAGGGTAATTATTTTTATCAAACCAAATCTGGTTAAATCAACATACTTCCAAAGAGTTCAATCTCATTATTTTTTCATTCAGGACGTTGTTCTTTCTAAAGAGGTTGGGTTTCAATTTTTGGTTGAATTTATTGTTTGATTGTTTTCAATCAATCTTTTAGATTACGGTATAGAGGTAATAAGGATATTCAAATATTAGAGGTTTTTGAATATATTATTCAAAAATAAGTCGTATAAATCAGGTGGATATCAACTGTCTTACCAGGCATTGAATAATATAATGTCAGATAATTGTATTTGATTCACTCAAGTATTAGGTTTTTACCTTCCTCTCTGTTCACAAGCATTCTTCATACGGATGTCTACTGATTGTTAAAGGAAAGTTACTGAAGCGTTTCGCATGCATTTGAATTTAATCATGGTCATATGATTTAAAATTATGAAAAAAATCTTCAAAACTCTACGTTGAAAATGCCAATTCGATGTTTTTTCGAAATGAAAAGACAGTTTTTACACATACAAGAAGCCTGGAAAATGAAAATTTTACTTATTTTTCCATAAACCCAGTCCCATCAACATTATTCAATCCATTAATTTCAGTTCTCTCTTTGTTTCACTATATCCTGTTATCAGAATTTTGGATATGTTATTCATTACAATGCAGCATCTTACATTTTATGTTATTTTCGAAATACAATTTTTTTTATTCTGCATGTTATATATTTAAATGAAAAAAGTAAAGTCTCCTAAAATGAAATTTCACTTTTTCCATACAGAAAAAGTAACATATTCTCAGCATAATTTATTATACAACTGGAAATGAAGCCACATGTACTCCATCCAAGAATCCACTTCATCATCAGATACTGAATTGTTATCTGTAACGAAGAAATTGTGTCTTGTCCCGAAACTCCGAAGTATATCACTGAGGATGACAGTGTTCCATAAGAGTAGCGTTTTATACTTTTATCACATCGTGAGTGGAAAAGTGATTTTTGTATAATTCAATGCTCATATGAAAGTAGTTTTTTCGAAAGACCTTTTTTTAAAGACGAAAGCACTACCGGAAAATTCTTAAGGCGCTTTTAGAGCGGTGCCTGTGCGAAAGTAGCGATTCATGTTGCATTTGAATCGCTGGAGATTTAATTCATTTGGAAAAACGTTCTTAGGAAGTTCATTCCACATAAACGCAGTTTTCCAAATGAATGAGTTCTTAAACGGTGAAGTTCGAGGTGTACCGATTTGAACCTCAAAACGATGAGCAGCCACAGTCCGTCGCGTATTTCTGATATGAACCACTCTTGGTGGAATCGAATGTGCCAAGTCACTTGAACACTTCCCTCAGTGGGCATACTTGAAGACTGGCTAAAAATCAAATAATCTAAAGAACAATTCGTTTAGGCCAGTCTCAACTCCCTACAATGTAGGTTGATGTACTGACACCTATCAGGAAAGTAGTTGTTTTCTTTCAGATGATTTGATTTATAGCCAGTCTTCAAGTATTCCAACTGACTATATGTGAAAAGTTTTCTTTTCTCATACGAGAAGTTGGGCAAATTTCGGATGTGCGGTTGGTTTCCTCGTTTACAGGCAGATGGGGCGACGACAAACCTGTTGTTTGTTGTCCGCTTCAGCCCCGCACGAGGAATGAAGGAATTCGATTATCAATTATCGCTAATCATCGACTATATGTTGCACTACCTTGCAATGACGAGTGGCCAAACAGCCCGAAATCGGTGTGCAAGTGTGTTCCAATGATTGAAAATCTATCGCGGTAGTTGTATCACCAACAGCATATGCAGGAATGACTTCAGTGATGAATCCTGCTCTGACACCTTTCAGATATAATTCGACGCCCTTCGGCGTATTAGCCAGGGAAGGAGTTATTTTCTGATTTGATCTATGGAAGTGATAAATCTCCAACCTTCATTCGATATTGCTGACTATTAAGGTTACAAGGCATGTGGCTCTTTTCTGGATGTAATCTAGAAGCTTCAGGGTATGCTTGGGGCGGAGCTCCATACATGAGCTCCTTTTGTATAAGTCAATGTTCACGTGAAAGTATTTGTTTCGGAAAAGTTCTTTTTTTCTAGTTCGAATCAGAACGAAACTCCTTTGTTTGATCTACGTATCTTTATAAAGACTTTGTATTGCCTTTATTTTTTTATTTATTCGAAAGTTCAACACATTTTTGTTCACAAAAGAAAAAGTAGAAAGCCAAATAAATCATTTTGAGTAACTACCCCAGAACGTCAGGCCATTCAGACTTATTTAATCTTTCAGATGCCAAAAACAGTCCAAGTCGTAATATAAATTTTCCTTGAAACAGCGAATTATTAAATCAACAAACTTTATTTTTTCGCACGCTCAACCAAAATATTTCGTTGTGGGCCATTTTAGAACCGAAAGTAAACACTGCGACATTCCCTCAATTGCGCATCACGAATTTTCCACCCGTCATTGTCTATTTTAGTCCCAATTAAATTCAGGTAAATCTCTAATTATCGACGACAAGAAATCCCGATGATTCACATATAAATCGTGATTTACGATATGAATAACTGTAGTTTTCGTTAAATAACTTTGATGTTGGGCCTAGAGGAAAATTCATGAGCTTAGACGTTTCTAAATGTTAATCGAAAAATATGTGTTGAAATAAGAATCTATAAATACTCTCAGGACGGTGCTGAGTACAGATTTTGCGTGAGAGGATGCACAAAATTAGTCTGCTCCAAGGGATATACCGAATCCAAGGAACTCCTGTTCGTTGAAATATCGATTGGTCATCCCTTGCAACTGTTTGATTTTAAATAGGATTCTCCGTCATATACAGATTTCTCAAATATTGATAGTTGCTATTATTATATCACTTATTCAGAGTTACTGGGTAAATATTATTAAGAATGAACCGAAATCCTTCAAAATAATTCATGTTGATGTTGTGCGTCGAATCATTGACGCACTTCAGCTCATTATATACCATGAAAGTGCAATATTTTTAATACAGTCAAATATTTGCAGGATAGCAAGTTTAATGAATGAATGATGGAGCAGTATACTTCAAAATATAAGTTTATAATATTTAAGCAGACATGACTCAAATGTTTTTGTATGAAACTGAAAAAAAAAAATTCTTAGGAAATTTGACAATCAGGTATGTTCAAACAGTAAACAATTGTCTTCTGCCCTTGAATTAACATGATGTACTTGTTACTCCAGAACAAAACCAACATTTCTCTCACACATGACAAAATTATTAAGAATAATAGGCCAATAACATATTCAATTCAACGAAAGCAATAAGGTAATTCATTCTCGTCTTCTTGAACTTTTTCACAATAATGGTTGGGAGCACCGACATCATTCACCAATAATATTAATAATATATTTATTTTCAATGAAAAATAAAATGTTACATGATATTCGTCTTGTTACTCAGAAATCCCAAGAAGGAGTTCACCAGAAAGTGCTCTACTACTCAACTATTGCTATTTTAAATATTCATAATATAACTTAAAGACTAACCTAACTAATCATAAAACCTAAATTTATATAAAACAGTTTTTGGTATTAGTTATTTGTTGTTTGTTGGGTCACCTGAATATTTACCACCAAGAACAAAAAGAATGAAAAAAAACCTATATGAAAGATAACAAACACAGATTATAAAAAAGGGGGTATACGAAAGAGAAATGCATCAGGATGCGTTAACCTGCAGAAAACTTTTAAGCTCTTTTTTGAATTAATACAAATTACTATGGTGTTTTATCGAATCGTGAATAGAATTATAAAGATGAAAAATCGAATACGACACGTTGAACTGAACGGTCATTGGATTAGATAGTCATATGCCCTGAGAACAAGCAATGAACCAAAAATAACAGTCTTCTGCGTTTGTCCTGCCAACGTTTCTGCTCACAAGCCGGTACAATCTTGAAGTTCAAGAGTGAGGAGAAATTCATTCTACAAAAGATCATAATAATCAAAATGAATAATTCAGAAGAGAAATAACCTTATATTTCATCCGTTATTCCTTCTATAACCGCCTCACTTGAAACTAAAAATTCTTTCCATTTTGATAGTCTAGGAGAACTACATCAAGTTCATCATCTATTATCAGCCTAAGACTGAATAGTTTTAATGAAACTGTCGATAGCAAATATATGAGAGCTCAAGAGGCCTCATAGAAGGCCTTGCACCTGGTTTGAGGAACCTCTATGAATCCTGTAATTTCCGACTCCAGCTCGGCTGGATCGATTGCTTGAATAGATAGAGATCTTCAATATTGTTGAAGAAGACCTCATTTTTTAGCTTATATTCTCTGTAGCAGCAAGAATGAAATGTCCAGTTAGTCATCTATTTATGCAACAGTTGAAGCAATTACCTACATCAATGCTTTGAATTTTGCTTCACGATAGTCACAGGCCATACAGAAAATTGTATATGAATTCCTAATGACTTCACATGCTCCAAACAGTACCATTCTAACCGTAAAAGCAATAATTGAGTATCGAAACTTCCATGGAGACACATTTTTTCCAGGTCTCCACTCATTTTGTCACAGATCCTCCCGAGTCCACTTTACTGCTCCACATTTGACTACTGTCACACTCATACTAATAGGATCTGTGCACTTTTCCATCACCTCAGTAGTAAAGTAAAATGTGAGTTCATCCCTGAGGTTTACTGGAATTTTCCTGAGCGCAATGAATAATAACAGTAATAAATATTGCTGGAGTTCAACACCAAATTGTCATTTTTAACACCTCGACATCTTCAATACAAAGAGTTTGCTGTTACTCTTGAAGATGGTCATTTGGTGATCGAAACACGTGTCGAGGTGTTGAAAATAACGGTTTGATGTTGGAATGAAACTCCAGTAATATTCATTACTAGATCAAAAGTTCCAAATAGCATCACAAATAGCAATAATGAGATGCAGAAAAAAAAGGCCAAGTAAAACTCCTGAAATATAACTCTTTCGGAATGGGTGAGTTCTGTTTGGACTGTTTAGAACAACTGAAATAGTATCAGTTGTTCAAAACATCAATTTTGTATCCGACACCAACTGACTATTACTTTTGTAGCTTCTCATTTTTTTTTTCAAGAAATATTTTGCCTTTTGATAAAGTACGTTTGGATAATCGTTTCCTCTTATCAGTTAAAGAGTCAACATCAATGCCAGAATGAAATCCAAAACTAATCAATTTGTAGAAGTTGTTAACAGCGAGGAAACAAAAAGTCTGTGATACGTAAATGAAGTGAAATCTAAATCAAATAGGGGATACATTTTTTTCCTTTGGTGAGCCTACCATCTCAATTGAACGGTTTTTTCCTGTATCAGTAACTTGTTCTTTATATTTTGAGCCAGTTCCCAGTAATATTTTTTATGACTGCCATAAAAACATCAATATACACAGGCACATAAACCCAATTTCATATCTACACTTGTGTGAAATATTTTCGCAAGATTCAGACTATGTGAAAAATATGGCCTGATATTTCATTCATTCAACGAGGATGTCAAAAGAGGCTCCAAAACGCCAACAAACTTTCAATGAACATGGATCGAGAAGGTAACTGTTTTTAGATTGCCACTATGCCCTTCATTCGATTTCCTTTTCCAATTTGAGTCTGTCAAAATAATTTTTGAGTGTCTTCGTTTTGTGTGGGAAAAAGAAACTAAAAGTGAATTGGAGTGTACTTCCACCGACATTGAAGAAAAAGCCAAAATTAAAGAGAAGAAAGCCCAAGCAGGAAGCCCATGGTGAAAACCATGGGCAAAAATTTATCGCCAAAGCTAATATCACAGACTTACAAATATAGATGTTGTAAGACAGCATATAAGAAGTTTAAGAAGAGTTGATATTCAAGTAGCATTAAATCATTATCTAAAAATGGTTTACCTTGAGGAATTATTTTGGAAATATTAAACATCCATATTATATTCATAATTTTCGATGCTTGATCTACTCTGAATAATAAACACATTCAGTATCATCCGTGCCGACTATATGAAACTGCAATCTTTCCTGACGTGAAAATCTAGAAATTATACGACACAGTAATAATTTTCTCAGTTCCTGAGTACAGCTCTGGAAAATAGATTCCGAAGTGAAAATAACAATTGACTTCAACTAAGTTTTGACAACTACATACATTTTTATATTCATAAACTTCAGCAATTTATTCAAAAATACCTAAAAGAATCTATAATAAAAGTTTAAGAAAGAGATTATCTGAAAAATAACAATTACAATATTATTAACAAGAAATGAAAATTAAAAATTGAAAAATTTCAAATCAAGTTACTTCAACACGTTTCGATTGTTAGTATCCACAATGGTCTTCGGGTGATAACACCTAACCTCTTTTTTAAATTTTTACAGATTCTTTCAGGTATTTCAAATCAATTTATATCATTTGGATATATCAATGGAAGTCCGAACTAATGAAATGCGTCTAATTAGTTGATGTTCCATCTTTATCTGAATGAAAAATGATTGGGGTTAGTAATGAAAAGTGAAAATAGATATTAAAATAATTTATAATTTCGATTCAACCTAATGTGAATAATTTACTTCATTATTATGTAAACATAATTAATTAGTGCAGTCATAGAAAAAGTGTAGTGTACAACTCTTCTGTAAATTATTTATAACACTCATGTTTCGTGTCACAATCGTGTGAAAAATTTCGTTTTACAATATAGTCCAAGAAATTACTTTTCGAACATCTTCAAATGGATGAAAGTATTTTTGACCAACGCGTTCTTCCGATATTCAGGGCAATGATGTTTAGCAACTCTTGAAATAATCACAGTTCATTATTTCGAAAGCGAAATTATTCGAAAAACACAAATTGACATATCTAGGTCTTCTACGAGTACACATTCTGGAAATATATCTTCATTAATTTGTATTATAATTTGTAGTTGTTCGAGATGAGGAAGAGGATTCCAGCAATAATATATTTGTAATTCATGAACATTCCTAGTACGACAGAATTTCATTAGGTACTAATATGTACTGTGAGCAATAAAACTATCTGAGAAATGTACTAGTAAACTGAATACGAATTTGCTCTGCAAATTTACAATGTAACATTTTTCAAAACATATTTCCACTCAAAAGCAGAGTAGAATACTGTTCAGGTCAGTGGGGGAGGATAGTTCAAATTTCTCAAGTACTTCAAATTTTACAATTGAGTTCGTTTGAAATAGAGAAAACATATTTATCAACTGACTAAAATGTACACTCACTTCTAATATTTAAGTACCTCGAATAGACCAACAGATCACATGGAATCTGTAACTAAAAATAACTAGACTGATGTCAAAAGTGATTGTCTAAAAAAGCAATGATCAATAAAGTAAATATCAACCAATTCATCAGCATCTCCATTTGCTTCGCAAGCTGGGTTGCTGAATCTGAACTTCTTCAAATACCAGGAAGTATCAGTAACTGTCAACTGTGAAAATGTCAGAAATCCCTCAATTATATTTCATCATAATGAAGACACTAACAGAAAGGTGGTCTGCAGGATAAAGAAAGCTATGGTACCACAACAATTCACAAAGTGGAATTTTTAATAAATACTTTTGATCGAGGGTGATCGTCGATTCTAATTTCAACTTCTTATCTCCTTTGAGAAAGGAAAAAGCTATTGAATACAATAGAACTCAGTAATCAATCCTCAATTCTCGGTAACATTTATGAAAAATTATGCATAAAATGTATTTTTGAAATTCTGTTTAATCAGTTTCAAATCTGTTTTTTCTTTAATCAACTGTCGCCCCCATACGAACGACAAGTTGAGAAACTTGTGCGAGCTAAGGACTAACGAGGTCTTACCTTTTAACGTGTGATTCCTATTTCTGTTAAATTACTGGTTCTCTTTGAGAACTATGCTAAATGTTCTTCTAGAGTTTGGGAACTTGAGTTTGTTATCCATTATGAGCAGCAACTGGAGATGGAATTGATTTATGGAAAATTTTACTATGATAATCCCTCCGCAGCAGAGATGGAGCCAAAAATGACGAACAGAAGGAAAGTGCAGGACAGAGAATTTTATACTAAAAGTGAGCGAAGACCTCTGATAATTTGGGAAACATCTCCATCCATTATTCGTTTATAAACAGCCAGATGCGGAGAAATAAATACAGCAAGACAAGTCCATTTTGCCGCTCTTCTGAGACGTCTAATAATAACTCAGCTGAAACTATTCCCGTCGCGACCGACCCGCCACTCGCCATAGGTCAAGACTAGGAAAATCGTTAAATATATGTACAAGGTGCCCTAGAATTATGAGAGATTCGTCTAGAGATTATACTTCCAACGGCCTTTCATAATAATATTCTCTCGTGTACCTATTTGAAAAAATTTTAAGATGTTATTCGGAGATGATAAGTTTCGAACAATTACCAACAGAGTTCAATAAAGCAAAGGTTGCTGTTAATCAGTTGTCGTCGGAACTTGCATGCATGCTAAGAATCAACAAGGTCTCACCCTTCAACGTACGATTTCTACGAAGGATAATATTGCTGATTTTGAGAATCGCCATCAATATAATCTAGTTGAACAATCATTGTAATGAAAACTAGTATCTCTGATGTAGAAATGATCCTATACAAACACTATTTTCACATTCCAGAAGAGTCTTCGTTTTTTCTGTCTCACATTTTCATTTTTATTTTTCAAGTACAACGGAGATGTTGAAAGATATTCTCATATTGGAAATGGAGTGAAAAACTCAAACAATCAATTCTTCAACAGAACAGTACTGCACACTGTATATGTGGGGCTGAAGATCAAAGAAAACATGCGTCTGGCAAACTTTTGAAAGTTTGAGAATCGAAAGTTTTCATGTTGACCATTTCAGGCCACATTTCAAAATTTTCACCCAGGACATTATACCTCGAATATATGTTGATCATACTTCTTCAAACAGAAATAGGCCAGTTCAACTTTACGGAATTTGAGTAAACCTAGTATATAAAAAATAGATTTAAATTTATTTTTGATTTGAAAAATAATCGTATCCTTCAGATTAAGTAAATCTTGTTCTGTCGGAAACTCACGCCATGTAATGAACTATTATTTTTAAATTTTTTTGATATTCCAGTACCAGATTTGATTCTTAAATTTAGTTATGATAGTTAGTCTCTTCACTTGATTTTTTTAATCTCGTTTTTTTTTTCAGTTCACATGTTACATCATCAAACTGATACAGACACCGCCGGGACATCTGCATCTTAGACCTGGAGAAACACTTGTCCCCTGCAATGCACGCCCCTGATCAAGGCTGCCTCTGAATCAGCATGACGTCTTCATGAAGAACTTTTCCTAGTTTACTGATGTGTCCAGATGAACAAAGGAAGTACAGGATACTTCTCCATAATATGATGAAACTATCACCCTAGAATCCAGCGACGTACCATACTGAATATATTGAATTTGTATATATGGAAAGTTTATTGTAGTTACAACTATAGGGATGATACGCCACTGACGCGGTTGCTATTCGAAGCTTCGTTTTGCTTGACTAACAATTAAAAAGCACATTTTTTGAGCCCTCTGATTGTAGTTCGTAAGGAATATTTATTGAGTATAGGAAAGTTAGCTATTAATATTTAGTAGAAAAATTATTTTCAATACAAATTATACAATTTTGCGTACCTTGTCCTAACTTTACGCTAAGATTATGTCCAGGGCCATTTCGAAAATGTCAATAATCCGTCACACACGCTCAAACTTCAGTGGCTAGAATAAAAGTTGAGATTGTTTTTGTTTTTGAGGTTGCTCTGTATAAAGCCATGGAACAAATATACGTAACAAAGGGGTTAGTCCGTCTTTTATGCCCAGGGAACAGTAAGGTACTGCTTGTACTGGCTTAGTCCATACAATTATAAACAATTCAGAAAAATATTTTAGGTATAGCTGTTTATATAGAAGTTACTAACTAGGCCTACTTATTTTGAAGAAAATAAAAAAAAAATGTTGGGTTTTGGTGTTTTGTTCACAGAAAGCAAATCATCCGCCTATTTTTCTGAATAAACGAAATGATTTAGTTGAAGAAATTGTTCGCGTATCTTATAGAGTATCAGAAAAAATGAAACTCTGGGAAATTGAATATTCACAATTGTTGGGTCAAAATAATATGTGATCAGTTTCAATAGTTCATCTGTCTATGAAATCAAGATTTGGAAGCAAAAATTGAAAATCAAGTCGATACAGAGTCATATATTCTTCAAAAAACCTTTTTTTATAGTTCTGTTAGACTTGACAATGAATTATCTATATTATAAGAGAAGCAGAACATGCATTGATGAATGTGAGAATATCGTAAGTAAAGAAAGACTATAGTACTCAACTTAACATCTATACTATGTTTTTTTTGTGAAAATACCACCAATCCCCAACAAAAGTATTTTGGCTAGTGAACTTGAGAGTAGCTATTTAGCTAGACATTATTCCCTCTATACAAGGGATCACCGATATATTGTATTCACTAGATTTATAGTGGCCTTTATCGAAAAATACCCATGCCTACTATATACATCATTTACATAATATCAAGTATTACAGTTTATAATTGGATTTGAAATTTGTTGAGGTTTGAAGCGAAACCCTTTGTACAATGTATTTACTCAATGATATTGGGAATAAAATGGTTTGAGATTTATGTTGTTTCCATTCATATCCTTATGTATGGGGATAGTAGTAAATAGTAGAAATGTGAGACGAAGGTGTAAAGTTATCAAAAAACTGGGAAACAATTTTTTCTTCGTTTTTCTAAATGAAACACGCCTGACAAAGTTATTATATAGTAAAACACGTGTTGGGGGTTTGAAAAACGTTTACTGAAAATCTCAAAATCTAGTATTATTTTAATACATTAATCATTTTTATCAAGTATCGGCCAATTCCAACACATATCTTACGAAGAGTTTTTCATCTCAAACTCCTAATAAAAAGTCGGTGTGACACTCTGGAGATTGGAATTATCCCCTACTGCTACTAATATGAATCCACAACCCCACCACTAACTCAAGCGGATGGTTCAATTACAAGAATGCCACATTCCTGGTCCTGATGAAGTACCCGACGTCGTACGACGGGTACTGATGCCAGATGAACTGGCATCAGTATTTTGCAGACTTTTCAATCTGTCTCACAAGAAAGGGGTTTTTCCTGCTTGTTGAAAAATTTCCTGTGTTCAGCCTATTCCCAAAAAGGGCAAGAAAACTCTTTCAAATAACTATAGACCAATCGTAAACCACCATATCCTTAAATATTTGAAAGGTTTCTTGAGCGATCATCAATATGACTATCAATGGATAGAAGACGACCTTCTATCGTATGTCATCCATATTTGGAATAACGTAATCGTGAAACATGGCTCGATTTTGCCAAGGTCTTTGACCATGTGGCCAAACTTCTATGCTGTGACTTATCGGATCATTTTTGCGTATGGCCCTGCAAGTGGCCGTCGATGGATATTTCCCATCTTCACCGGCAGCAGTAGGTTGCATATCTTAATGAGGATCTAGAAATGATTTCAAATTGGAGTGAAACTAACCAGGTTCAATTCATTGCCACAAAAACCCTTGAATCGGTGTTTTTGTATTTTCATTTCCACTTCTCCTCTTTGCAAGTTTTGATGATCACAATCTAATGTTCAAGACCTCGATATATGTCTTTCCAGAATGGACAAGTCTCTCCCTACAAATCAAAATATTGAGCCTGTACAATTCGTTGAACTTCAGATGCATAGACTTCCTGCATTGAAAGCTTCATGTTCTTTATTTTCCAACCTCTGTTTATTCTGTTTCATCTGAACACACTGATATACTGAATTATCAAACAGTTTTGCCAGATCAAAGAGATATAAAGGCACAGAAAGACGAAAAATGTTATAAAAAAAATCACCTTAGTTCGAGAGGAAAGTAGATTTTTTTTTAATTCTGAGAATTGAGAATTTTCCGAGTTTGAATTTTAGTAGGAATTTTATAACATTTTGTTGAATAAATAATTGTATCTAGGAGTTTTTGTTAAATTCAGACTTTAAACTGAAGGTTTCGTTGAGTTTGAACTAATGATTCAGTGTTATTTTTTCAAAATAATTCCTATCTTAATATTCAAATACCTATTCACAAGATTCGAATAGTCGCGTCAACTAAAAGTGTAGCAGACGATCTTCGAAATGTTTGACCTGTAAATCAATTGGCATTTTCAAGTTGAAGAAAATTAGCCAATGCTTCAGTAACCTTATAAAACTGATTAAAACCCACAACC
>WOGN01003279.1:0-15456 GCA_015342105.1 Leptinotarsa texana
GATTTGCCTACGCCCATGGACGACAACGAAATTCAGGCAAATTTTATGACACTTCATGATTTATTACTCTACACTCTTTTGAAATAGACTATAACAACCCTCATTCCCGAGATCCGTTGTTAGCAACTCCCGGAATTGTAATATTCGCTTTTAGCCGCAGTGTTCAGGTGCAATGATTCAATCCTCGTGGATTTAATCGTCCAAACACTGGTAGGTTTCACTGAAAGGCCAATTCTACCCAAAGACAGAATGTGCCAACAACAGAGCATCCAGTGGGCTCTTGAAGTGGTAACGCAGCCTCACGAGGTCACAAGACCCCTGTCCAAATGGCTTAGGAATCCCAAGTGTTCTTCTCCTAGTGTGGTAGTTAGGTTTGTAAGTTAGGTTAGGTTTCAACGTGGTTGGAAAATCTATAAATTTGGATTTCGGATTTCACACCGTATAACTTTCACACTTTTATTACTGTCATTGTATTTAATATTTACGTTCCGGATATCTCCGCCCGTCAATTCTTAGTTATGACGCGCTTATTTTGCTTGCCGCTTATATGAAGGAAACGATGATATTATTTCAGTGTTGAAATATATTTTTAAAAAATGGTCTCCCAATGTACTCCGTCTGAGGAAAGAATCTTTTCGAATTCCATTCGAAACATTGGATGACATGAAACAGGCTTTCAGCTTGCTAACCTGCATAGAGGTGTGTCCATTAGCCCCATATTATGGAGGTGTTTCCTTAGTTGACAGTGACCAGTCAGAAATTCTACTGTAAGGCGTAGATATTTCCTGGTCATCGCCAGATATTTCTTCGGCGCCAGCTTCCCAGGGTCGCTCAAGGTGATTTTTTATGAACCTTATTATATAGCATTTTGAAGTTTCGATTTTATTTATTCACCAGCGCCTCGCCCCGACTTCGCAATGGTAGCAAAGCACATGCTTTCTTCTTTCTGTGATGCATTACCTTGTTACTAATAATAATGACCCTTGATAGAATTGAAAAGGTTTGTTCATACATATCTATTTTATTTTCGAAATATCAATTCAAAATATTGATCTGAAGACAACACTAACTAAAATTGCTACCTTAACTTTCAAAGTAGTTCATTACGTGGAACAAACCAATGTAATTGCAAACTTTCTTCATCAACCGTGTCGCATCGGTTTTAGAGGCGGTTACGTTTTTTTTTGTCGCATGATAGTTTCAATTTTGGAATAATTTCTGAAATAATAATTCAAATTATATGGTGTGAAGGCAATTATAAGGTGCATGAAATGCGTAAGGTAACTAACGAATTTAATTCAATTGGGATTAATATTATATAGTTTTATTCATTTTTGCTTACTTATCGGTGAATACTTTAATCGAAATAGGCGCCATTTGAATCAATGCACTTTTGCTAACGTAACATAAGTCGATCCATTCCGTCAGCATGAAATTTGCGTACTCGGGATTCGATGAAGTCGATGGTTCTACCGGTGACAGAGTTATCGTAGTGCTTGAAAAGATGGTAGTCGTTCGCAAGAAGGTTTCTCGCGGAACGTAAGGTTTTCCGCGATACTTCTCGCTCACCTCATTAGTGACTTATTAGCAGCTACTAGCATGCGTAGCCTATCAAGGCAGTGCTGTTCAGTGATCAGTAGAATGCCTTCACTCAAAGTGTGATGGATACATAGTAGTTTGGCGGCTATTCGCCGCAATGCGTTCGTGAGAGTTCTGTTGGCTGCCCTGTAATCCATCACACATTGAATACGAGACGCATTTTGTCTCGCCAACGTGATATTAGCCTCCATCTTGTGTACACGCCGTTCAATTTTCCGAACCGCAAAGCCGGGATTTCGTCCTTTCGATTCGGAAAGCGATTAGACGACGCTATAAGAATGATATCAATTTGCCAGATGTCAGCCTCTTCTGGTAGAACACTATGAACCTCCGTATCCAAACAAGCCAGTTCTTGTGGCTTCAAGAACTAATTCTGTGGAGTGTCCTTATTATCTTCATTGGTGGCATCCTCTCCAGCTGTGCCAACGGGTGGTATAACTGTCACTTCTACCACTTCGTTAGCAGGCTGAGAAAGAGCTATATAGCCCTGCCGTCGAAGATAGGTTACGAAAAGGGTAGGATGGGAAAAGGCGGCATGCTCCGGGTGTCTTTCACACCAAAGAGCATGCATTCTCGCCATGTATCTTAGCGCGGGCTCACTACTCTCGTAGCAATGAGTCCATTGTCATTGCAAGGGTTGTTATCGGTAGGAAAATCATTTTTATGGGCCCAACATCTTGCCTTTGACCGCACCCTTTGCGGCTTGATTGTGGGGGCCCCTTCCTCGATTACCAGGAACCAAGTTTTGGGTCTACCGGGTGGTTAGTCCTGTAGACCCACTTACGGCACCGGAGGGAGAGTAATGTTCTCCTTCCCGGGTGCGTCTGGGCTGCCGGTCAGATTTTATACCAGTTGCTCGAGTAAGTGGTAGCGCAACTCACCAAAGGCCTCAGGTGCTAGTGGCCATCCCTGCTTATTTATTATTGTTATTATTATAATATCTGATGTACTGTTGTTGTATTAATAATCATACGAAACACTTCTTTGAAAAAGCCACACAAAACTTATTTTATTATAAAAAAATGAAAATCGAAGCGGCTTCTGAGGATTTCCGATGGAAAAATACGGTGATTCGATTAGTATGGAACTTCATTTCCTTGACTGAGGTTGAATTGGTGACAATTCAAAAAAAATTGCTCTTATTTGGTAAGAAACAAGATGAAATTGTTACCAGCTGCCTCACATATGTATCAAAATAATCTGTTACCCTTTCAGTTGCTTCTTGAGGTAGGCAATAGGCAGGACATACCCTGGGGTTATTCTTAGATCTACTCCAGACAGATCTTTTTTTTCTCTCATCAACGAGCAATACGTGATATTATACAATTTTCATTCTAGATCGTTTCTTACACGTATATGTGACACATTTTTTTCGAAAACTGGAATTTCCTTAGTATCATTGCTCAATCATTGAATACCATAATACTGATTGGTCATCTTTTTTGAATGATTTTTTATATTATTCATATTTTTTTTTATTGGCTGAATTTTGCCTGTTAAGGATTTTTCTATTGATAGCTACCTATGAAAGTATGAAAATTGTATATAGTTTTCAGTATTTGTGTGCCACACTACAAAAAGGCAAATTTTCTTATTCCCAATAAGTAGATAGGTATATTATTTATTGAAATACTGTTGTTGGTACCTAGTACTTTTTCCTAAGAAAGTTTTTCTGTCATCTTCATGGTAATCGAAAAATTATTGGAATCATTTCTTCAAACTAAATATTGACTAAACCTCATTTTGAATATTTCATTCCCTCTTGCAAAACACTCGAAATAATTCTGTCAACCCTCTGTTCAAGGCCTGAAAGTGCAAGTAAAGAGTAATACACATTTCCATGAAACTTGGAAATAAGGGCGTTGTTTTTGATTCCATTGCTAATTTAGTAATCTGTTCGGATGAGTCACATCCCCGATCCAAATCAAATTTCCCCACAACGAAGTATGTACGTAACGTCTAGGTACCAGAATATGACAAGTTTTCACAATACAGAGATTCCGAACAAGCCTTTTCAGCTAAAATCAATAAGAACCACATTTCAAATTGTGTCCCGTCTGTCTGGCGTACGTAGAAAACTCGTACAGTGTTGCCGCTTTTGTTAAACTTTTAACATATGATGCACTTTCTTCCTCTTTGAAGATGATCACTTGGTGATCATAACACGTGTCGAGGTATTGAAAATAACGATTTGGTGTTGGGAAAAAAACTCCAGTAATATTCAAATAATTCCCAGTTGGTATAAGAATTTGTATTTGATCCGACTAGGTACCTACAAGGCTCTAATGTCCATAAAAAATTAGAGTTTTTGACCCTTTGAGCAGATACGTTTTGAAATAATATGGTGTCTTATTCGTTAGCAAACTATGTCTGACATATTGTCTGATCCTAACATACTTATTAACGCGAACACCTATTTCGTGATATTTCTCTGGTGATAATAAACTATCAATCATGAAGTATTATTACTTGCCTATTGGTATTCGTAACTGTACTAACAGGTATCCACT
Source organism: Leptinotarsa texana (assembly GCA_015342105.1). Classification (NCBI taxonomy): domain Eukaryota; kingdom Metazoa; phylum Arthropoda; class Insecta; order Coleoptera; family Chrysomelidae; genus Leptinotarsa; species Leptinotarsa texana. Next base: position 4,110 of record WOGN01003279.1, read on the forward strand.
TCTTTCACGAAACAAAAATAGTTAGCTTAGCCATAAGGGAAAACTAACTGAATAATTTGTACGTAGTTCTGTTCAATATATTTTCGTAGAAAATAGAAATTTCCAACCGAAGTGACAACGTCGCTTCCGGTACACCAGCTGGTATGCGGCTCTTGTCGCTATCAGCGCTTTCAAAGTTTCTTGTTCATTCTTATTTCTGCGTCGAACGGCATTGGAGTTGGTTCGTGGGAATTGTCTGTGATAACCGGTAAAATAATTGTACAGTTATTTTTTTATATCAAAGTTCTATTTCTAATTTTCACCTTCTCACTCAATCAAAGGTAAGAAATAATTTTTCATTAGTTTTTCCAATAACCCCTGTATTCTTCCCATTTGAAAATATATCGGGATTTGGGTGGGGTTAGGTCGTTCGATTTCAATGGATATCAAGTGGGCTGCTTTTTTATAAGAAAAAAACTGTTTTTGTTGACTGTCTTTATTTTGAATGCTTAAAATGAGCGATGCAGAAGATTTTTGCTTTTACGTGAATCACTAATATTGCTTGGAAAAATCAAGAAGGATGTTCTACGTAGGAACTAGGTACCTAGCTACCTACTTGTCATAATTCGTATGTGTTTATTTTTTTCAAATATATATTTATTTCAATATACAATATAAATTTTCATATACACTTACACTTGCACAAATTTACTGAAATAGAAACAGGACATTTTTTTGATCGTACTTAGTTTTAATACGAGTTCTACCCATAATTTTAATTATTTTGAAAAGTGTAAGTGCGGGGATGCATTTAAAGGTTTTCAAAAAGATTTTTTGAATCAACTCGATTTTTTCTACCAAAAAACTTCAAAATTATTACACTTCGATCTGGTACTAGTATTCTCTGTGTACTCGTACTCCACTACTCAAAATATCGCTTAAACGATAGGATGACTTGTTTTTTAAAAATCTATGGAAATTGGAAAATAAGAATGACTAAATTTTTTCGAGCATTTCTAAAAACTTAAACATCATTCTGCATCCTACTTTGATGGAATAGAAAAGTCTCGTACATTTATTGATGTTTTCAGAAGAGAGCGAGATATAGATTTAAAAAAATCCATATTTTCCTCAATAACTCCGAAATGTTTTAAACATTGACAATTTTCAGTAGTAGCGATCTTTTCTATAGAAAATATTTGAAATTTACCTCGATATCTTTAGTAATTTTGAAATTATCTAAGAAAAACTGGTTAAAGTTTGAAATTTTATTGATTTTTTTTGTTTTATTCACTATTTTATAAGTATGTGCTAAGACAATTTAATATTTATCGAAAGGTTGAAAAACGTTTACTTTTACAGTTTTTCTAATTTAGAGAACATTTTTTGCCTGTTTGATTCTCAAAACTTGAAAAAATTCTTTCCCACCAATTTGATCATTCAATTAACACTTTTTTGTGAAACAGTTTACAAAATCGCCACACGTGTTTCAGTATACAATAGCTCACTAACCCTTAGTACTGAAGAAGCTGTTGTACATTGAAACACGTGTTGCGGTTTTGTAAACGGTAAATTTTCGTTTTGAAGACATCCGGCGATTTTGAAAAAAATTTTGCATGTACTTACGTATTTTGATGCGTAGATTACGAATCCGAAAGAAAACAGCGGCGCTCTCCCTTATTTACAAAGTTGCGGCCCTTCAAAGTTCTGCCTTTCAGCCTTCTTTTTCACAAAATACCTAAACTATTTAAAAACACAAGCATCTATTCACTAGGTCACCTTTACACCTTATTCCTCCTTCCTTGACACTTTTCACTTCAATAATGACATTTTTCTCACAAAAAACTCAATTCAAAAACGTATGCGTCTCCTGGTGACATTATTGTATTTTTAGCTTAGTTACTAGTGACATTTCAGAAAAAAGCGGTTGGTATTTGCTGCCGCCTACTATTTCAAATTCGTAATACAACACCAAAAACCAATTTACGATCTAAAGAATGAAGGTAAGAAACATTTGAATTTCTTCAGGAATATGGACTGCATCAGTCGTACCAACCATACCATTAACCTTAAAAACGTAAAATACAGAGGTATGCAACCAAAAAGCAGCTCCGTACATTTTTTTAGCATTTTTATTGGAAAAAATGTTGATTATTGAAGTGAAAAGTGTCAAAGAAGGAGGAATAAGGTGTAAAGGTGACCAAGATTATTTTGTGAAAAAGAAGGATGAAAAGTTGCTCTTTTCAGAACGCCGTAACTTTGTAAATAAGAAAGAGCGCTGCTTTTTTCTTTCAGATTCCTAATCTACGCAACAAAATACGTAAATACACGCAAAATTTTTTTCAAAATCGCCGGGTGTACTCAAAACGAAAATTTACCATGCTCTTTTTTAGTTAAAAAAGAGTTTTTGGAAAATGTCACTTTAGCAATCAGTACAACACTATGAACTTCCTTTTTTGTAGCCAACACACCAACTGCACCTTTATTCACCTATTTACTGCTGTTATTTTGCAAATAACATTGGATAATTCGTAAAAACACATATATTTTCATTATAAACCCAACGGTACATAAACAAATGTCAAAGTTGTCAAACTTCACCACTCGCACAGTGTTGTCAAGTGATTAGGCAAATTTTACGGATGGTTTCAGAAATTTCCTCTTTTTTTCAGCAATTTATTCACCAATTTATGAAGCTGGAATACAATCATTTGCACAAATCCGATTCTATTTGATGTAAGAGGAAATTGAAAAGTTTGTTTTCATTATTGATCCTGACATCTGACACAAATTGAATAATTTCATTCTGGCGAATCGTATTGTTATTGACGCCACCACAAATGAGACTGAACGCCAGAAAACTCCTTTATCTAGCCTTGATCGTGAATAAATCACAAATCTAGTTTTTGCAATGCTGCAAGTTTACAAATATGTCAAAAGTGGCTTTCTTTTATGATACAAATATCAGCATTGCTCACTTGCGTTGTGTTGACTCTGTTTTTGTTCTGGAACTACTGAAAGAGTTTCCCATTCTATTCAAATGTAGAACAGATCAGGTTAGGTCAGGTCAGGTCAGGTTAGGTTAGGTAAATTGAACAGACGACATCAGATGAATTTTCTCTTTTTTAACCGTTTATTCACCAATTATTGCTATTTTCTTTCATATTGGAACGTCCGTTTCGAAATGACGTTATTCTGCATATATTTATCAGTTTTTTCAAATATTTTCATTTCTGACGTATTTTTCTTTTCTGTATCGAACTAAGTCAAAGGCAGCTTTTTTTATGATCCAAATATTAGCATTGTTGTGTTGATTCGGTTTTTGTTCTGGAACTACTGAAAGAGGTTTCCATTCTATTCAAATGTATAACAAGTCATGTTAGGTTGGGTTCGGTCATGTCAGGTTAGGCTAAGTCAGGTCGGGTTAGGATAGGTCTGGTTAGGTCGGGTTAGGTTAGGTCGAGTTAGGCTAGGTTATGTTAGGTCGTATTAGGTTAAGTTGGGTTACGTTGAGTCATGTTGGGTTAGGTCAGGTTAGGTTAGGTCAGGTTAGGTTAGGTCAGGTCAGGATAGATTAGGTCTGGTTGGGTGCTGGCAACGCCTCATATGTCACATCGCCCCCATAAACAATGCTTCATTTCACAACCGACAACACCGAAGTGTTTGCGCTACGTTTGTTATCTTTGAAACGGATCAGTTCGATGCCACCTCCATCTTTCTTACACTCATATGACAAATCGGCTTCTCTCACTTTTACACACACACTCTTACAAAAACCCATCCTCTCGCACTGACACACATACTCTTATCAAAAAACAAATTTGAGGTTATGTGTAAAAACTGTGCCAGACCCCGCTTTGTATTTCTACCTCCTCAGTTTCCCCTCGGAAGGAGGAATAACTAAACTCAGATAGCTGTTGGTTTTCAGGTGGATCGAAAGCACCTTCAGATTTTAGTGCAGGAGTATATGGTCGCGGACTCAGGACAGAAATTTCAACCTGCCTAGAAACATATGCAATCGTATATGCAAGTTGATTTGGTTGAGGAATATAATCAACTTGATGATGAGACGAAGAACAAAAAAGAAATAGGAAATGAGTTTTATATTAATTGATACGTTTTCATTATTACTATTCAGAATCGTTTTAGAATGATGAAGTTCTCATTCATTTTTGATATTTCAGAATTTTCATGTATCAAAATTGCCTTTTTCTGCATGTTTGAAAATTTTTTCGGTATATATTATTCATGCAATGGTTGTAATCAGTATTTCATCAAATATGTAACGCATTTGATAATAATAGTTTCGGACATAACAGACTAATAATTCTATGATTCTTCGTTTCGATAATTCTTCTTGGCTACTAGATGCTCTCGGTTGGATAGCTTTTTTGTATGAATTAAATGAATTCAATGAAGAAATATAGGAATGCGGGCTTTCACGACTGGTGTCATTGTACTTCGACTGCGCCACTGAAGATGACTGTCGCAGTTGCAGTTCAAACATTAGGAGATTGTAACCAAAGAAGACCAAGGCAAAACCCGAAAACCAACCGAAACATCGATGAGGAAAGTTACTTGTTGATCTTGTTGTGTCCAGAAACTCGAGTACCTTCTTGTGAATCATCGAAAGACCATAATGGTGCTGCCATGGTGCTGCCATGGTGTATTTGATAATACAGATATTTTTTGAGTTTAGTATGTTATTTTTCTGTCTATTGATGCAGTGAAATCTGATATTTTCTTCTTATCCCATCTCTTAGAGATTGGTGCGATTTCTGAAAGAGGTAACACACAAATATTAAACGAAATGAAACCTTATCAATGGAAATAAAAGTGTATCAAGAAAGCATTCAATTTTCTTTCAGGAATCATACTGTGAAGACGATTCTGGTATCGTTTATCGAAACATTGTGAAGTAGCCTGATTTGATATATTTCGTGTTTTTTTCTCAATTTTTGTTCTCTCGTTTCTGTTTATCATTTGTATTCTTTTCATTGTTAATATTATCATAAGATGTCGTTAAACGATTTTAAGCCAGCCAATTCTTATCTATGAATTTGAATCAAACTAAAATCCTGCCACAAAAGCATTAAAAATCAACCAGGCATTTGGAAATAATAATATTAATGAACGCAATGTTCGACGTTGGTTTGCCAAATTTTGTTCCGGAGATTTCAGCCTCGCAGATGAGCCTCGATGTGGTCGACCTATAGTAATCCAGGAATAAAATTTGAGGATCCTGATGAAGACTGGCCTATCACAAACGGAGCGTGGAATGGCGGAAGAACTGGGCGTCAGCTACCAAGCGGTATTTGATGGTTTGGAACGTATTGAAAAGGTTAAAAAAAGTTGAAAAGTGTGTGCCCAACGATTTGAATGATCCACAACAATTGTCACGTTTCAATATATGTTCTTCTTCGATTTTACGCAATAAAAACGATTCTTTTCTGTATCGGATCTTCACGTGTGATAAAAAGTGCAGGAGACATTCAGGACAGTGGTTGGACACCGATGAGTCACGTAGTTTCTTCAGCGGTTGGTGTGATTCACAATAACTTTGTGTTACCAGGCCAAACCATCACAGCAATTGAATTCATATCTCTTGAAATATTACATTTTGAAGTAGAGTGTCAATTCTCTATTCAGCAATATAGCACTTTCTGATTTTCAGAAAACAAGTATTTTCAATAGTCCAATTTGTAAAAGAATTGATGAGGCCATAGAACGAAAAAAATTTGACTTTATCTATATTTACAATAATTATATGCTAAACTATATGCTGAAAGTGAACATCGGTCATTCGTTTCAAAAAAATAGATAGTTTCAAAATTATTCGACAACGTTTTGCAAAATCTCTGTGATGGTTTGAATAACTTATTGCTTAGTGCCGTTTTTCAATTCATCAATATCAGTTGGTTTCTTCTTGTAGAGTTTTCATTTCTGAACGCCCTAAAACGAATAATTTCTTTGAGTCATATCGCAAGAATGGTGTGGCCATTCAAAATCACCGCTTCTACCGATCCATCAATGCGAAGAAAACTTGATTGAGATAAGCTCGTACTGCTGCTGCATAATGTGGTGTAGCTACATCTTGTTGAAACTATATGTTTATAATAATATTTCGGGGTTAACATTATCAGAAAAACATTGTCGTGAATCAAAAAAGTTTGTGAGCAATCCAAGTACCTGGAGTACCAAGTACTGGATCATCGAAACTACGGAATGCTCTAAAATATTATCACGCATAGTGCATGTGATCTTCCAGACAAAGCTGCTTGTACAAAGTCACACTGAGAAATGACCAAAATCTTATTATTTTATTCAATATGCAGCTGCGTACAGGAAAATTTTTTAGATTGGAGTGAAGACACAAATTAGCAGTTTCTTCAGCAATATCAGACCTAGAGAGTTTAAAAAATTTCAACTTCAAAATGCTGTATATGTACTCATCACAGGTGTTAAAACGTAACTGACCACTCCGGTACTGTAACAATGAATTCCGTCAGTCGATTGCATTTGAATCTGACTGACCAGTGTAGTGAGGCTTGTTTATTTTATCCAATAGATGTAAATGTGCCTGATGATCATGCTTTTATGATACATGTATCTTTGTTTGGGCAACTCTGTTTATTGGATGGATATAGTTTGGTGACTCTCCCTTCAAATAATATGATTCTGTCATTCTGTCAGTATGTCAGCCCTATTGATCACTTTAATAGATTGTTGAGTGTGACTTTTCCTCCAATATCGACAGTTTTGCCTGTTGACCGTTCCATATAAGGTAAAGGTTGCCTCAATGGAGGAAAGAATATTTTTGAAGACATCGAGTTATGTTGGCACCCACTCACATGTATTTCAAAAAATTCTAATTCACAATCAGAATCATCCTCATTCAGTTCCTGAAGTGATCAAATTTTATAGAAATAGTATTCCCAATACAAAAGTTTCTCTTACATTATCTTGTAGATTTCTGCGGGTTTTCCTCAAAAGTTACCAATGCATCCAATTTCTTGTTGATATTCAATTTTGATCTCCCAGGTTCAGGAAGATCCTTGATTGTTACAAATTAACAAAATGTTTGTTTTGTTTCACTTATGGAAGACTAGGAAACGTGATAGTTAGGATACGAGTACTTCCCTTTCCGTTCTTGTCTTGTCGACCACGCCAATTAATGTTTATATACCAATCATTTGGGTCTGTGATAGACTATCAAAACTATGTGCATTTATGTTCAGAAATTAATAAAAAACGATCAATAACTACAAACTATCAACCCTTTGAAACGCCGGATCACACGCTAGCCCTCTTCATTAAAAATTTTCACAGGGGTAGGTATTACCTCTAGATGATTGAATTTATAATAATTCACAACATAAATTTATTCAATATTTCGGAACGTCGCTGTATATTATATACAGTCCATGAGTTGATTAAGAAACATAAAGTTACTTACATGTAGCAAAGAGGCTTATGTTGTTTGCACTAACTAGTAAAAGTTTGGAGCCATTGAATATTATTTTCTGACTAGATATTTATTCTAGCTAGATATTTTACTTTTTTTATGGTAACAGTTTTGTTCATTGCAATTAGATATCACGTTTATTCTTTTTTGATACAAATAAAAGTCATTACGAACCTCTAAGCATTTTCAAGTACATTCAATTGAAGTTGTTCGTTGCAACGATCTACCGGCATATTGGATGAAAGTAGCTATATAAATTTCATTGAAAACCATGAAGAAAAATCCTCATTGTAGGATGGATCAGTAGTTCATTTATGTTTTTCGCCAAAAATTTCATATTGGCCAAACGGGGATAACCCTCTTCCAAAGAATAAGAGAACACAAGAGTATTTTCCTCATTGTAAAGATCAATTTCACTTTCAAAAATCACCCTTTTGAAATGCCTGAAAATTATTAAATCAAGAATTCTGTAGAGTCTGTTTTCTAATGTGTAAATTGGTAAATAGTTAATTATATGTTTACTTAATGAGTTGATGTTATGACATACACACATTTTTAAAAAATTATTATGAATACGTGTTGTAGTTTTGTGAAATATTCAGTAAAAATATCACAATGAAGTATTATTTGATTCTATCTTCAATACATTTTGATTATCACTCAGTTATTGAGATTAGAAAATGGTAATGATTCTGAAAAATATTATTTTTTTTTCTTTTAGTCTTTGAAAGAAGCTTGGCTCACATATCCTTATCATTGCTGTGCCTTCAAATTTCCTAGAACTCACAACCCATGGGAATATGAAAAGCATGCCAGATTCATCGAAGATTTGCAGGCCACCTGTAGAACTGAAAATGCAACGGTGAGTAATGGAACCCATTGAATATAATATGTTTGTCATACACATTCTTTTCCAAAGCCTTTCAGAGAATGAGGTGATTCCAGCAATAACTACTGTTTTTATCTAGGATATTTCATATTATTAATTTTTTTTTCGCTATAACTTTCAGTTCCTGGAAATATTTTCCAGCAGCTTGACTGCGTCACCTTTCTCGATTTCATATCCTTTCTAGAAATATGTGGATTCGTTTTCGAATGGCATTTCAGTATTTCAGTATAGTATATAGTTCTGCTGTCGCTGTCGTTGCTTTTATCGCGTACAATGTCACGTATTTGGTGAATACATTATAAATGACAAAAATATACATAGCCCCTACGCGACTGCGCACCAAGGGACCAAGCACATCCATAGCTAGTAAGTCCGTCTTCGATTCTGGAAGTATTGGTACTTAGGGAGGATTTGTTGGATTGATATTTTGGATTTTTTACATAAATTACATGATTTAATTATTTTCTTGATATTTCTTTGCATATTTTGAAAAAAAACTTCCTGTCTCAGAGCCATCCATATTTTATAGACTCCAAAGTGTCCCAGTGCTTCATGCGTACCATAACTAGGACTCGTATAAGCTTGGATCGTACCGTCCGTTCAAATGTTATTTTTGATGATACGAAGTTTAGGATCGTTAGTTTTCAATTCATCTATTTTCTTCAACTTCTCACCAATCTGAACGGGAAGTTGAATAGAGGTTACTCTGAAATATTTGTCAGTTGGTGTGGGAAGTCTTAAGCAAGCGTATTGTGATAGCGCATCGACCTGAAAATTTTCCTTTCCTGGCACATGTACAATCTGAAAGGTAAAACCCTGAAGGGCAAGAGCCCATCTCATGATTTTTGGACTCAACAGTCGACAAGAGTTGAGATAGGTTAAAGTTCGGCTGTCTATATGAAGGGTAAACTCGTTGGCCAGGAGGTAAATTCTACAACGTAATATACACTAGAGAAGCTAATACTTCTTTTTCGTTCAAACTGTATCGTCTTTCCCTTTTTATCAACAGTCGACTCGCCCAGGCCACCACATGTTTTTCACCCTCTTTGATTTGATACAGCTGTTTACAGGACAAAAGAGACAGACATTTTCAGTATATATTTCAATCTCAACAAAACAATTTATTGCATTACTCTAAGGTATCACCTCTTTTTTTTGGTAAATTATAACAATTATCAAATTTCAAAAATAAATTCACATTGTCAGAATTGATTCATTTTTTTAACTAAAAAATACCTAATATTATAATTGCTCTAAAACTTGTGACTACAAACTATTTCCTAATTGGTCTTCCTTTTGAATACTGTGGATCAATTACCTCTGGCAAAAGGTTTTTGAATTTGAAATCTTTCAATTTCGGTAACATCTCATTTTCCCAGAATGAATGATCTTTTTCTATCTGCAACAAATTTTTTTAAGTTAGTATTCTTTGTGTTGATAGACCAATTTTTTTTTATCTTAAGAAAGAATCCTCACCTCTTCCAGAATTAATCCAAGAGGGCTCCATATACAAAAATATGACGATTTTCGGCGACTAATAGCAAGTTGTCCTTGAAAATAATAATAAGCATGATTTCTGTTCAATTGCATTTGATTGTTCTTCAACTCAACAAATGTTATTTTCTTCTCAGCGATACCTTGTTCGGGACTCACTTTAGAAATACTGGAAGGGCATTTTATTTCTAATAATTTATCTTCCTCAACAAGACTATCTGGCGTTGCTCCCAAAAATGGAAGAGGCCACAATTCTCCACTTCTTTATTAAATTTTTCCCTGAATGATTGAATAGCATGGAACTTGTTTGATATGCCATACCGAGTGGCTTGATTACCTGAAAATTTATTATATAACATATTTTTTATACAAGTTGCCCTTGAAGTAGTTTGCCGCATTTCACAAATCTGTCCAAAGTGGGAAGCTGTTATTCTAAGAACTCTTTCTTGGATACATAAGGAATTACTAGCTTGCCCAACTGGAGCTCTTTCTATATAATAAATTTTTTGTTGGGTCTTCTTCAATTTTTTCAAAAATTAAGTTTCCATTTTCTTATTCTTTTCATCATCCGTGTGGTCTTGGAAGCCGCTTTTATGCTATTTTCTGAGTAGTTATTCATTAGTAGAGTTGTTTGGATGGTTTTCAACTCTTGCTGTCTGTGATCGTTGTCTGCCATCCTCCTCGACCGTGTAGTCAGTGTTCTTGCCACCGTGTGAATTTATTTCGGGTGGTGGTGTGAATATGCGTTTAGGTACTGTAATGAATCTGAAGCCGGTCCTGACAGAGCGAGCGAACGCATGACTCATGGGAATGTATTCGATAAGCCTACGCAAATAATTTAGATCAGCGCCGAAATCCGTAGAAATATCCGGGCCGTTCTTTGACCATATAAAAAAGCACCGATCCCAGTCGGCGGGCGGGCAGTCTGTACTTAGAAAGCGAATCGAGTGGTTAACAAATTGTGAAGTACTAAGTGTGTATAGAAATTAGTTAGTGGAATATTGTAAAAATAAATTTGTTCAATACAGTTGATTCTTTAATTCGTTACAGTTGGTGATTAGAAGTGGATTTTTAAAATGAATTTGTGAGCGCTTTGTGGACGATCTTTGTATTACAGTGAAATTGACTTTCGCACTTTCGCATAGATAGACTGGTGATTTATTGTGTTTCGCGAAGTGGGCAGTACCAGACGAGGAAAACATAAAGTGATAGACCTTTCTAGCGAAAAATAGACTTGTTGAAATTAATAGGTGTTTCGGACTCGAATAGAATAAGTGGACGTAGTTTTGTGGAAAATAGACAGAAAGAGACAAAATGTGTTCGAGGAAAGTGTGCCTAGTGGACTTGAAAGTCGCCAAATTGAAGCAAGAATTGTAGGAGAGAGAGCTAGATTCTTCCGGGAAGAAATCAGTACTCCAGAAGGGACTGTGGGATAGCTTGATTGAGTCAGGAGAAGATCCCGAAACATATTTATTCGAAGTCTCTGGGGGTGATTTGAGTTCAATAATGAGCAAACTCGA
>WOGN01003280.1:0-15456 GCA_015342105.1 Leptinotarsa texana
ACCATTCTGGTTTTTCAGGACGTTCGAACTCACCTTCTGGTCTCAAATTATCGTCTGGTTTTGAAGCCTTCGGTCTTTCTGTTGGTCGATATTTAGGCTTCTCAGGTCTTTCAAAGTCTCCTTCAGGTCTGAGGTTATCATCTGGTTTCTTCTGTTTAGGCCTTTCTGCTGGAGACCATCCGGGTTTTTCCGGTCGTTCAAAGTCACCCTCTGGTTTCAGGTTATCATTTGGTTTCTTCTGTTTCGGTCTTTCAGCAGGAGACCATTCTGGTTTCTCAGGCCGTTCAAAGTCACCTTCTGGACGCAAGTTGTCTTCTGGTTTTGAAGCTTTCGGGCGTTCCGCTGGTTTATATTTAGGTTTTTCTGGTCGTTCGAAATCTCCTTCTGGTCTTAAATTGTCATCTGGTTTTTTTTGTTTTGGTCTTTCAGAAGGAGACCATTCGAGCTTCTGAGGGCGTTCAAAATCACCTTCCGGTTTGAGATTATCACGGTGAATCACAACCGTCTGTCGGTAATCAGTGGTGTCAAAAGTCTTGTAAACATCTTGCGATGTTGTGGTCACTTCAGTGTCTTGAGTGGAATAGAATTTGTCAACGTCGTCTTTGGTCCAAGTTCGCCTGCGTCTGTCAACCTGAGGCGTTTTTTCTGTATATTCCAAGGTGGAAGACGTATCAAACGTCATATCGCCGGTTACTGTGAGATTATCTTGTCGTTTTTTCACAATAGTTCGTTCTACGGTTGAAGTGTAGTCGACGAATTCTGATTTCGTCGTTGTGTCGTCGATGAATTCGCCTTCAATTTTGGTCCAAGTGTTGCGCCTGACTGGACTCGGTCTCGGCACCAGTTCGCCGGTGAAGTCAACCCGATTTGTAGTTTCATCTGAAATAGAAGCAAATATACAATTTACTGCAAGATTTGCATAAAACCTGCATGCACTCACCTATGAACGTTCCCTCTATAATAATGTTGTCTTCACGGCGAATAATATTAGCTCTCTCTCCTCGAATCTCTCTGTAATCATCGATGACGGTTCTCTCTCCGGTAAATTCACCTTCGGGTTTCAAGTTGTCCTTCGGTTTCTTTGCTATAGGCCTCTCGCTGGGCAAATACTTGGGTTTTTCGGGTCTTTCAAAGTCGCCTTCTGGTCTGAGGTTATCTTCGGGCTTTTTCTGTTTTGGTCGTTCCACTGGTTTCCATTCTTCTCGCTCTGGAATTTCAAAATCGCCTTCTGGTTTCAAGTTGTCCTCCGGTTTCTTTTGCTTAGGTTTTTCAGCTGGAGACCATTTCGGTTTTTCGGGTCTCTCAAACTCGCCCTCAGGTCTCAGATTGTCTTCGGGTTTCATTTGTTTCGGTTTTTCTGCAGGAGACCACTTTGGTTTCTCAGGTCTTTCGAAGTCGCCTTCGGGTTTCAAATTGTCATGAGGTTTTTTGGTAGGGGCTCTGTCGCCTGGTTTCCACTCTTCTGGGATATATTTCTCGAAGTCTCCTTCAGGTTTCAGATTGTCCTCAGGGCGTTTTTGTTTCGGCCTCTCAACTGGGGTCCATTCAGGTTTCTCAGGGCGTTCAAAGTCCCCTTCCGGCTTCAAGTTGTCCTCAGGTTTTCTTGGTTTGGGTTTTTCGGCTGGAGACCACTTTGGTTTTTCGGGCCTCTCAAAGTCGCCCTCAGGTTTCAAATTGTCGTGTGGTTTTCTGACTGGGGCCCTGTCGCCTGGTTTCCACTCTTCAGGTTTGTACTTTTCGAACTCTCCCTCAGGTTTGAGGTTGTCCTCAGGGCGTTTTTGTTTGGGCCTCTCTACTGGGGTCCATTCAGGTTTCTCTGGGCGTTCAAAGTCCCCTTCCGGCTTCAAGTTGTCCTCAGGTTTTCTTGGTTTGGGTTTTTCGGCTGGGGACCACTTTGGTTTTTCGGGCCTCTCAAAGTCGCCTTCAGGTTTCAAATTATCGTGTGGTTTTCTAACTGGGGCCCTGTCACCTGGTTTCCACTCTTCAGGTTTGTACTTCTCGAAATCTCCCTCAGGTTTCAGGTTATCTTCGGGGCGCTTTTGTTCGGGACGTTCACCAGGAGACCACTTTGGTTTTTCCGGTCGTTCGAATTCGCCTTCCGGTCGGAGATTATCTTGAGGCTTTTTCACGGGCGCTCGTTCTCCAGGTGCCCATTTGGTGGGTTCGCGCTTGACAAAGTCTCCTTCCGGTTTGAGATGATCTTCGGGGATTTTGACAGGGTACCTCTCGCCTTTAGTTGCATTGTATTCGTCCTTTGGTTTGCCAAGGAATGGCCCATCAGGGTGCAAATGGTCGGTGTAGTCATCCGGATTGTGAGGACAAGAATGTCGGCTGTGAAAAATAAAAGAATTCAGTCAGTTGCTTTTCGTCTAGCCAAAGGAAAATATAAAATGTTTGACCTCGATATGTCAAGAGATTTTTCATATTTTATATTCACAGCAGTCTAGATGATCATGCAGAGGAGAGGTTGAATTAAACTAATCTTTCGAGTGAAATTTGAAGAATATGTCTTCTCAAAACATTTATGTGAGGCTTTTAATAAATCCTAATATGAACTAATTTTCGCGGGGTATTTATAATACAATGCAGAATTTCCATTTTTGTGAATTGTAACGTTAAATTACTAGTTTCTTGATCTTTAGCGGTATATATGCCCAGTTGACATAACTAGCTCTTGATTTGCGGATTTGCGGGCACAGGTCGGTTCTTGATTTCTTATAGAAATTCAATTATGAGCGCTAAAAAAGGTTATCAAATTGAAAGCTCTTATTTGAGCTCATCTACAGAAATTTCTAGAAATATTGTACCCCTTTTCAACACTTGTCACTGTAGACCGACTTTGTTACACCGTTATAGAAGACACTTCAAGCATACTGATAAAACAAGAAATACAGTTTACTTGATAGTTTCAACAGGGTTTTGCATCCCCAACCTTGAAATGAATTGACGAACAAAAATACTAAATCAGTATTGATAATAAATGGTCACTGTATAAGGAGATCAGAGTATCAATGTTCTGAAAATTTCTACTCTTTCCAATGATGGCCTTATTAGGAATAATACAGGGTTTTACACTAGGGTTTAATACGCTAAACTTTACAATATCTGATCGAAATCCTCTCTCCAGAAACCACCAAGAAAACTCAAGGCTGTTGTTTTACACTCCTCCAAATAGACTCCTCCGATTTTTGAGATCCGGAATTCCGGCAGTCTGCAGCAGTACCCACCTCAGACCTATATTTTACAGTGCAGCCAGACACGTTCAAGGTGATATCCTCCTTATGCCCAATTAATTCAATTTATTCCTATTTTTATGCTATTAGTAGTCCTTATACTTTTTATAATCGCATGCTTTTCACGATTCTTCTTTTTCTTTATGATCCTATAATCTTTATGATTTTGACGATTTTACAGTTCTTATATTGCCTATTCTTTCGACATACAGAAGTATAATACCAAAAAAAACTATTTTGAAAAATATCCTAAAGACTCTATGATTAGTTACAATTAACAAATTCAGAATATGATTTCATATAATCCACTCCTAAATTCATATATATAAATACCTTAAAAGTTGGAAGTTATTCTGATGGATGATTTTCAAAAAATAATAATTTTTTTACCTCACTTCTCGCTCTACGTCACACTGCACTATTGAAATAAAGTCTATGACTGAACAACAGAAGAAGAGAACTAGACTAGTTGACGTCTATTTATATAACTAACCCTAACATGAATAAAAATGATCAAAATAAACAATATGGGCTTTGAATAGGTGTCAGCATTCTGATTTATTTGGAGTACAACTGTAGACTGCTCAAAAGAATACCAGATCTATAAAAATATAACATTGAAAATTTTAAATGATGGGCTTGTTTCATGATTTTTGGTTTATAGTTCACTCGATAGAAATTTCAAATAGAAAAACAGTGCACTTTGTTTCAACTCCCTAAGTACCGTAGTTTTCTCGTAATTAATTATTAAAAATCGAATGGGGTAGGGCGGTGACGTCACGCTCCTATTCCCGTTTCTTGTTCGATTGACCAATAGGAACAATAGAAATAGTCAACATTGCCAAATCGTAAAATTTATGAAGCCTATAATTATCAATTCAATTAAGGAAGTTTATAAGAACCCGTTAACGTTTCAATTAATGAAAAATGAACCTCGAATCCACGAATTAAGCATAAAAATTGACAATAATATTTGCCTTGATAACTGATATAGTACAAGTTACATCTGAATATAATAATAATAATAATAAATTGGTTTTGTTCATTGACATACATTGTTTATGAAGCTGTTTTACAACTTAACTTGGAGGATAGCATGTTTTATATAGAAATATAAAAATAATTACCTAGTATACATTGGTAAGTGAGTAGTTCATGAATCTTTGTGAGACTAAGAAAAAACAAAGGTTATAAATTACAAAGTAAATAATAAAAATGTATTTAGCTTAAATAAGGTAAAGTATAGCAAAACATACAACGTAAAAGAAATGTAAATTTTGTTCATCCAAGAGCGGGTTGTCTTCTTAATCAACTTGGCATTCTAAAGACTGTGTTATAAGTGGATCGATTACATTTTCCAATAAGTTTAATACAATTGACCAGTTAAATTTTCTTCAATAAAAATAGGGCCAATTATTTCGTTTCCCAGAATTTCAGCCCTTTATTTTTTGTGGATATTGCGTATGATCCTCTCGAAACTAGTGTGGATTTTCATTATCCCAGTATCTACAGTTATGCTCATTTACAAAGGCATTAAGAAAAAAGGTCACTGAAGCAAATATTTTTCATTAAATTCGGGTCATTTTGAATTCTCGCAGTCATTATTTCACAAAATTCAATTCTCTTATTATAGCCTTTTCCACTGAGTTGCTGAAGAATAATCATTTTGTAAGATAAGAAATTGTTTAGTTTCAAAACTTTGTGTATAGAACCAACTGAAATATTCACTAACTTAGCGACTTTCGAAATTGAAGTAGTAGGCTCAACGGCGAATTGGTCTTAAATCTCAATCTATGCGTCATCCGTAAGAACTCTCGGCTGCTTTACTGCTTGGTTGCACACAGAGCTGGTCTATTCAAATTTTTGAACAAGGTCTAGAACATATCGGTGACTCACATTTTGACCTGCATGTCTTTCATTAAAAACTCTAGCTATCCTACGAGCACACCTATCTTCAGCACCATAAATAAAAATAATTTCAATTCTGTTTTGTGAAGTGTACACCATTACGATTTGTATTACTGTCTCATTTTCAGATAAAGCAAAAAACTCTGTGAAAAAATAGACATAAACATACCGTTATTGAGTCAGTCGTAGCGGTACCATAAATTTTTGCATTTTGTTATAATTCATTTACTTTTTTCCCTATTTTACTAGAACGGATCAACCAATTTCAGTTTGCTGAAAGGGTTTGAGTGAGGATTTTTAAGATCTTCAAAATGATGTGTTACAAGATAGGGGGTGCCATTTAAAATTATTAAGTGGAGGTAGCTAGGGGTAAGAGGGTTGAACCTAAAATACCACTGGCACTGGTTTTGAACTTTCCCTCGATATCTAAATTGACTTTTTTTTTTGCCTACGGCAAATTCTCCCTACTAAACGAAGTACTAGGGGTGGGAAGTTTTGAAATGAAGGCACTGTATAAAGGTCTGTGGTGGAGCTGAACTAACCTTCGCTTCGTAATAGGTAGCTCATAGGTTCAAACCGAATCGAAGTTTATTTCCATCGATCTTTCGCATAACATGTTGTGGTTAATATTACTCAGTTGACGAAGAAATTCCGGAAAAGAAAAGCTTTGACAGAATAAAAAAAATCCTGAAATAAAATTCAAATCGATTACATGAAAGAGAAAAATGGTTTCCAAACTTCAACAGATTGGAAATGTGACCACTGTAATTCACAAAAATATATAAATGGTAATTCTCCAAATATTTCAATGATTCATTCACAAACTGTCAGAAGGACTTCCTGAAAACATTAGATACTTGTGATCAAGACAGAAATGAGTGTGGTTCGTCTTTCACTATTATGATAATAATACTATTTATTTGTAGTTCCTTATTATATATAAATACAATAATTGAACTGAAAAAAAATACAAATGAGGCTACAAACAACATTTACCGAAAGGGTATTGTTGATCTCAGTTCTAGCCTTGACGAAAAAAACTAAACTAGAGGAAAAACTAAAAAAGAAGACTAAAAAGAAGAGGGAGAAGAGAGGGAAGAGGGAGAGAAAACCTATTAAATGTTTCCTACTTGTTACTCATACTTCTGAAAATTTTTCAGAAGTGTGAAATCTATGAAATTAATGACTTTCTGATTGAGCAGCGATGAGATATTTTTTGTAACATACCCTAAATAAGGAAACCTTATTAACTCAATTTTTTGTGGAATATTATTATAAAACCTTTATATGTTATAGCTGAAGGATAGTCGATATAGAGTGGTTCGATGGGGTGGAGGCCAAAGTAACCCATTAAACCTCAAAGTTAAAGTATGTACATCGCTACGAAATCATATTATAACACAGACTAGCGCCCTATTGAAAGAAATTATGAAAAACAAAGAGACAGTTATTGCATTCTACTCGAACAGATTCAATTACTAAAAGATAAAGTTAGCAATTTCAGGTGTCAAAATTGTGAAAGGATGAAAATTATCAAGACCATCATTAGATGCCTAATCGAAGAAAAAATTAATTCTCTGCCAAATCAACAGTTCCAGAGAAACATTCGCTCATTATATTCTAATGTAGTTTCTGCTAATACTGAATCAAATACCTAACTACTCAACGTACTTCATTGATTAAAACAAAGTTTACCCAAAATGTAACAGAAACCAGAATAGATTTATAGAGGAATATAGCGCCGTGCGAATTCGGGATGAATATAAATGAAATTGAATCTATAGAAAAGGTTCAGAAGTGAGGAACAATGTTTCGAAATTAGAAAACGAAGTCCATGTCAAAGTGGATAATAAATAGCTATAAGGCAGATTTTCAGATAGTTACGAACTCAAAAAAAATTGTTGGATTTTGTCTGGAAAAGCAAATTATTGAAGAACTGAAGAAGACCACAAAAGAACATTTATTCTTTATGCCAAGGTAAATGGAAACCTATTATGAAAGAAAATTATTTTGTAAGTCATTTGTGTCAAGGCAAAACTTTTTAGTGTTCCAGAACAGTTACTAATTTCAAATCTAATTTTGTACAGAAACAAATTTATCACCATGGAATTATGACATATAATATAATTCTTAATGGAATACAAATTTTGAAATGCTCGCAGGTTCAAAAATCAATTATGAATTATCTAGTGAATTGAATTGAGAATACAGCTAATATAACGTTGTTCACCATACTCAAAATTTACATCACATCTAGTACAAACTTTCCGAACGGTTATTTCAAGACGAACGTATTATGAAAACGGCATTATGGGGACATCTATCAATTTTTGAACGAGAATCAATTTTTTTTTCTAAAAAGATAATGTTTTCCGGGATAAACAGTTTGAATTGCATTACCAGCTCACATGGAGCATCATGCCGTTAATCCACAACAAACACCTTCAGCGTGTGAAATACTGAAGGAATAATTAACCAGATAATCGGTTGATTAAACGAACAGTTCATGTCACTAAATCTCCACAGAATCCGTTTGTTTATAACTTGCTAATGGGACACCAAAAAGCCTATTTGTGGTGTTTCCTGAAGGCCGCTAGAGATAATTCATCTCGAATTGGGGATATTTCATCTACCATACAGTTGCAGATTAAGATCTGGGAAATTACTGTTATCCCAAATGACATGAAGCTATCCAAAGCTTAACCATTGTCTGAAAGTGGAAACGAAGAGGTTTTAGATTATTATTGATCACTATCAATAGTACCAACTGAAATTATTGAAAAAATCATGAAACGAAGACTCTTGGAATATCAAGAAAAATTGAATAGTTATCAATATTATTTTTGAAAATCAAGTGATTCAGAATCTGCCGTATTGGATTCAATAATCAATGTACTTTCAAATATTAGGAACACTATTCCGAACCAGAAAACTGTAGTGTTTGTGTTTTGTCCGAAAAACAGTACTGGATCTATCAAAATTTTTTTGTACCCTCAATCATGGAATTTCAGGAGAAAAATCATCCGACATCGGGATAAGAGACTCATCTCATGAATGGTTTATGATGCACTGTTTGGAACCTTTGGTGTAGTATTGAATATTACTTCAAACAGGAAGATTAAAACTGATCATCTTTGAAGATGATCACTTGGTGATCGAAACACGTGTCGAGATGTAAAAATAACGATTTGGTGTTGGGAAAAAACTCCAGTAATATTCATGAATGGTTCAATAATCATTGAAATAAAATAAATCAGTTTGTGTGTAAATGAAATGGAACGTATTCAATAAGAAGTGTAACATCAAACAAGGCTCAATTCTGAGACCTGTTATATTTTTCATTCACAAAAAGTCAATTTCCGATTCAAGATTGAGCAGAAAAATTAATTTTATGCAGATGACACAACTCTGGTTAACTCTGGAAGAAGTGATGAGGAATTCATTCAAAAAATCGCAAAATATTCCCAAATTGTTTGAAATTGTTAAATGAAGATTGTTCTAATGAACGACAAGTCTTTTTTTCATTTATTCCACTACTAAACATAAGAATGTCACAGTTATTGATTAACATGGAGACGAAAAGGCATTTGAAAAGGATAAAATTGAATATCTATTGCTGAAGTTGAGATCATTCATCATCATCAGAACCGAAACAGTAACAGTATTATTGATTCATGGTGCACTTTTTATGTTTCAATGGAATAATAGAAAAAATCATGGAGCTCCGCCACTGAGTATACAAGTATTATTATGAGGCTACTAGATTTTATCCATAAAAAAACAAGGTTGATTCTCTGTCTTTCGATTGACATCATTTTCGTTTTCAAATTTCATAATGCTCATTTGTCTGAATGACAAATGTCATTCTGACCTGTGTCTTTTTAGACACAGGTTCTGACACTCCTTTTTGTAATATATCAATTTCTGTAAGGAAATATTCACTGGTGTTACAAGAGGCACTACCCTGTAGTGCCTCTTGCTAAAAGGATTTGTGACAGTGAGAATGTATCGATCCTAGCCTACTCAGTGTTACTGACAGAACGAAAAGGTTTTCTGTGTTACGGAGCTCTGCATGTGATGAACTGTTTTTCCTCAAGTACTAGTTAGAATCTTCATGGACCATGAAGTAAACGAAGAATTCAAACCTGAGTCTACAAATGGAGGTCGACTAAACTATTCCAACTGTCCTTTCTGTTACATCAAATCGAGAGCAGGCATTTATCAGTCCCCCAACTTGTGATTAGGTTAACAAATCTAGGATGTCAACCACGAAACCACTTACTGCCTCCTCTAGAGAAACATGCAGGTCAGCAAAGCAGAGTCGCCAAAACATGAATGGCTGAATCTACCAGATGCACCCATGTGGAAACGTTGCTATGGACTTTCGTACTTTGAACATTCGACAATCTCAATATCGACCAATCAACTGGACTCTCCCCATAAATCCATTAAGGCTGTCATAGAGTAAAACGTTTTCCCCGTGGGTTTGACAATAACTGAAATGTTTTCATGTGGGTATGATAACAATTGACTACAATGTACAATTAAACTCAACTTTATTTCACTGCTACATTGGCAATACAACACAAACACTTCAACTGAAACTGATCAAAAGTCTATCGCCTCATTAGACCACTTCGCACCGCACTTTCGACTGAACTACTCGATTTGCATGGTGGTAGCGTTTATATATGGCAATGGAAGTCTCTAGAAGCCGATACAAAAATCAATGGAAGTTTCTAGAAACACTGCGAAGCGCAAATCGATTTGAGCGCGCTCTTGGCCAAG
The DNA here is from genome assembly GCA_015342105.1 of Leptinotarsa texana. Classification (NCBI taxonomy): domain Eukaryota; kingdom Metazoa; phylum Arthropoda; class Insecta; order Coleoptera; family Chrysomelidae; genus Leptinotarsa; species Leptinotarsa texana. Next base: position 9,930 of record WOGN01003280.1, read on the forward strand.
TGAGAATCGATTGCGACGACCAACGGCGGCCAGTGTTATTGTTTCAGGAGATGATTTACAGCACTTCCGAAGTTACAGTAGAAATGTTCGTGTTGTATTAACAGTGTAGTAGTGAAAGAAAATTGAGTTTAATCGTACAGTGTAGTCAATTACTGTCAAACTCACGGGAAAAACGTAACAGTATATGGTCTACAGAAACAATTCCAGAGCTGCATATTTCGGTTTTGCATCACCAGTCTAGCCAGCTGGCTTGAAAGATATGTCACCCAGTGAAGTAATCGGCTTCTATGGATTCGGTCGAGTTTGAATGGGTAATGTTCGCGAGTTGAAGTGGGGAATCGAATACATTTATATATTTTGGACCTACACCCTACTTACCCACGAAGAGCTTCAAGAATTCTCCGTTAACCATAACTTATTTACGACGACTTGATGGTGACCTTGATACCGAACTCCTATTGCGTTTTAACGGAAGTGATTTCATTCAAATCATGAACGAAATGAAAGGTAAAGCAACCTGAAAAACCACGGCCAATACATACGAACTTCTCACACATACAACAGATTCTGGCGTAAAATCTGAAAAGCTCTGTGCGCCCCTGATATCGAACATGTTTCCTTCATAAGTACTAATGAAAAATGCCGTTTTTGCTTTACCCAGATGCGTATCTAGATTGTCTTCCGAACCATCTCATTCATGTCGGCTTTACATAGTATACTTGTGAAGTGCTCATACATTATTTATTCTGAAATCTTCTTTGTCGCATTCTGCTGCGGATAAGCTGGATGAGATCGACTACTTTGCTTAATTGAAGCGATAACATTTCCCGTATAAGAGATGTTAAGTAGCCGATTGATGGAGCAGCGTTGATAACGCAAGAGAACCGATGAAGTTCTGTTCTAGTGTACTATTAGGTTTATTAAGTTTCAACGTAGATTGTCGAAATTTATGGAGATACAATTCGGGTTCATGTGAGTATATATCAAGTTTGAATTGACCCAAAATCACTCCTTCATCAGATTTCCCCCAAGCCATCAACATTATTGATCATGGAATTATCTGTATTATTATAGTGACATACTATAAATTTTCCAAAAAATCAACAAGTATTCTTGAAATTCAATCCGACAAACAGATTACAATTTTTTATGGTATTGGTCAAAAATCATCTACAGAACAAACTTGCATATACCTCAGGAATTCAATGTACTTGTAGTTCTAAAAGTTGTTTTTACATCATATATGTAATCGATTGAATGTAATTTACTGGACAAACCAGAAATGTTGGTTGACAGATGTGTGTTTTAGGTTTGTGATTGTGTGATAAGTATATGCAGTTTACTGTTTTTCTATCAATTTCATTGAGAGCTGTTCCTACAAATTGTTCCAGATACGACTTCTATTTCGGAATAGTTTTAATATGAGGAGAAGATTACGAATTGGATTGCAAATTGTCTTAGCCCCATCACACAAACATCTGACTCAATATTTTCCAGTACTAGCGTGGTGATTAGATTTATAATTGAGATATCTTTTCATGTATGAGTTTGTTTGAACTATTTCCTACAAATCGTTGAAATGATGGCCATCAAAAGAGAGTTATACTTCTATTTAATAGCAACAAAAGTGACAGTCATAAAATTTACATCTCAGGACCTAATTAGGCCTCATCCTCATGATGTCACTTTGAACCGATCAAATATTTGAATACGATTTTGACTAAACATTAAAAGTCTGCATAAATGATTCTACATAAATTCGAAGGTTTGAATTTATATTACGATTATGATAATGACTAGACCCTAACTTTACTGACACAAATCAATTGAATAAGTATATCGAATGAAATTCACCAAAACAATGAACATATACAAGAGACCTCAAGAAAATACGACAACCATCCTTCGATTCAAACTCCACCTCAAATACCAGATCAGAAATCTCAATCGGAACTTATTCGTATACATTTCCAAGTCGAATCGAAACAGTATTCCTATTCCATTGGAATCGAAAAAAATACGCGACATACAGCTAATGCATCTAGACGCGTCAAGTAAGTCGATTGACTCGGGTGCCGGCTCTGTGGTCTCATTTCAAATCAAATATTTTAACAGTGTAATAACAGAATTCATGGATAGGCTTGATTTAATGAACACGAATCAATATGGCTTTCAAAAAGGCAAATCAATCTCAAATGCAATGGTGACGCTTGTAAGTAGACTTTTGGAGGAGTTGGACAAAGGTAACAACGAGATTCCACCTTTTTGAATCTAAGCAAAGCATTTGTTGATCTTGTCAACCATGAAATTCTTTCAACTGTACGGTTTTACAGGAGTGGTACATGATTGGCTAAAAAGTTATCTGACAAACAGGATGCAGTATATTCAAGCCAACAATCACACTTCGCTGAAAACAATAAATGATGTAGGGTTCCCCAGGGTTCTGTTTTAGGTCCTCTGTTACATCTGATATACGTGGATGATATTTGTAATGAAAGTTGTATAATGTATGCAGACGACACCTCCCTCATAGCTACGTATAGCAATATAGAACAAACAATCATGAAGGCCAATGAAGAAATCAATATATCTGAGGAATGGTTCTCTTCAAATGGATTAGTTTTGAACATGGAGTACACAACGTTCATAAGATTCAGTCACTCAAATAATAAACTCGACCACAGTGTGTTGCTAAAATCTAAAGGCAGATCTATCACTTAAGCACTTTCTACGAAGTTCCTTGGGCTGCACGTGAATGGACGCTGTACATTGACTACCCATATAAATGAAGTGTGATAAAAAGAAGCTCCAAAGTGTTATCTCCTGCACCAACTCAGGAAGACCATCGAAAAATCTGTATTGATAATAATATATTTTGCACACTTTCAGTCAGTAATGACATATGGAATCATAGTATGGGGAGTATCACAGGAGGCCGATAGGGTACTCAAACTCCAGAAAAGAGCAGTTAGAAATACCGTTGGAGTGACTACGAGAGTAAGCTGTAAGAATATATTTGTACAGATGAAAATCCTGATTTTCCATTCTTTGTATGTCATGCATAGAACGATATATGCCAAAACAGAGCTAGCCTCATTCAGAGCGCTGGGAAACAGAAGATAGCAGACAAAAAATGCAGCAATTCTGTAAGTGCTGAATCACCGTCTCCAAAAAACGTTGTGTTGCCCAAAAAACATGGCAATAACCTTGTTTAATCATCTACCAAACTGCTACAAAAATCTTTCTTTGAATAAATTCAAAATAGTAGTCGAAAATGTCCTATTAAAAAAAGCATACCACTCTATAAGTGAGTATTTGGGAAACACATATTTCAACTGATTTCATGTTTTATGTATGCATGCATATTTTCATATTTTATATTTTATCAGATCACTTTTTTTATTGCTTTTAGATGTTTTTATGCATCATCTGTAATATGTAATCTGTTTATAAGTTGTGTCTCTTATTTGTATAATCGAAAATTCGCGTGGACAAACTGTTCCTGACACTTGACTTGTTCTGTATTATGTAAGAAATAGCATTAAGAACCAGTTACAAATAACCAACCACCAATACTAGTATATTGAGTCATTTTACATGCTTTCATGCACTCAGTTACATCAATAACCATATTAATTATATTGACTACAATTTATGTAAAATATTTTTAATATTTATCTTATACTGATACTAATAAACTATTATTATTATTATCATTTGTTCAGCTTGTAGCGGTTTACTTTCACCAAAGATTGAGTATTTCGAACTTACATCAATTTATTTTAATTGTTGTTATATTTTCATTTCAAGTACTATTCACATTTATTCAACGAAAGTCATTTTTTGTGGAGAAAAAATTCTTCACATTTCTATTGATATAATTGAAATTTCCTTCACGTTCATAGTTTAGAGTTCCGAATATAAATGAAATTTAAAATTATAGTTCCTACTGGAAACATCGGATTTCATTTCGTTCAATAGTATTTTGATCCAAAAAAATATTTAACAATGGTTTTTGTTTGAATTCTCAAGATATCTGCCTGCTAATTCAATTCCGAGAATTTTTCATTAGGATTCTAAAAGAAGAAACATTTCAGGCTTTTTTCGTTTTTTCGCAAATATATTAGAGAGAAACATTATTCAGAAAAAACATTCAATTCATGAAACTGAATGGATCATTACTTATGATATTTTATATACATATAATTTTGACTGCCCTCTGCAATGAAACCAAAATTCACTCAGTCATGAAATTCAATGTAATTCGATTGTAACTTGAAAGCGTGAAAGCTAACCTTTCACAGATAGTTTTTTGATATTTTCCATTGTATTGAATTTAACTTACGACATTTTTAGCACATCGTGATCCACGGTGGTAGCCTTTCTTTATTATAGCAACTTATTTGTCCTACTATATTCATTTCTTATTATTCATTTATTTACTAAACTTTTCACAAATTTTCTGGTTGTAAATTTATAAATAACTTCACTAATGAGCCCCTTATATGTTCAAGTATATTCTGCATCTATTATTGTTTTGTACATTCCCCTTCTTAAATTTTTTATAGACTGGCACCCTTGCTTGCAAATGAAAATAATCATCAGAATAGTGTCACTTTTATCAAATAAAATAAGTGAAAAAAATGTTCATTTTTAGTGAAAAAAAAAGATGATAATGATGTACTTAAAATTAAAAAATAATTCGGAAGGTTCTAGGTAGCAGTCATCATACCACTCTCCCCAGCAATCTACGGTATTGATCATATGAAAAAAATAATAGAAACGTTGACCGTAGCGTAAAGATTACATTAAATTATCTACGTTATTATTTTTTTTCAACAAAACCGTTTGAAATAACAAATTTTTTCGTTTCTAATTTCGTTACTCAATCCTTTTCATTCTGTTTAGTTAATTATTGCCTCAATATCACAAGGTATTATGTAATCCGCCATTTTGTAGCTGCGGCCATCTCGAATTTGCATCTTTTTTAAAGTGTACTACTATTTATTAGTCAAGCCCTGTCATTTGATACCCATATTGTCTAGTTGTGAAAAAATATATAACAGATCACTTTGTACCTGCTCCATCTTAAATTTGCATCTTTTTCAAAGTGTAGATACTACCATAGTACGAGACGAACCCTGTCATTTGATACCCATTTTGGGGTAGTTGAGTGTTGTGAAACAATATTTAATTCGCCATTTCGTAGCTGCGGCCATCTTGAGTTTACAAAGACACATAATTGATTTAATTGACGCAAAGACTAAATTTGACGCAAACAAAAAGGGCAAGTTGATTAAAACCTGTTAAAAACCCATAACCCGCTCCGACCCTCATAGTAGCTTCTTCTTTTTTTAGGTTTCCCAATGTTTATATTTACCTAGAAATGTGCACTATTAGTATATCCGCTCGAAGACCAGCACAATGTTTATCGTTTCTGAATATACTGCTATAAATAAAACGCAAACTTAAAACTTTTTTCTCAAAAGCGTTTTTTATTCTTCTTGTTTACCAAAACTGTCATTCA
>WOGN01003281.1:0-15455 GCA_015342105.1 Leptinotarsa texana
TCACCCCACGGTGTGGGGAGTGGTCATTGGTTGATAATGCTGGCGCGCCCTCCCGAGTGTATCGGGGCTTGGGGGGATAGGGCCTGACCAGCGCACACTACGGTGAAAAAAAATTATAATAGGCCTACATTTCCAGAATGATACAACAAATAGGTGTGATAACATCACCCTGAGGTGGAGAAAAATGCACAACAGGACTGAAGGTAATACAGATACAGATACAGACAAGCAGCTTATAATGATTGATGTTTTGCCCTATTGAGCCAGTTGGTATATTTGAGTTTATGTGATATTTGTAGGTCACGTTTGATGCCCTGTATTAAACGTATACAATTGCTTTGAGCAACCTGACTTCTTCGTTTGTCCTCATAATCAATGCATGACCCATAGAGTGCGCTTCCAAAATTAGAACTGGATAATACAAGACATCCACAGAGTATGGTTTTTACTTTTTTATTTAGACATTGTCTGTTGGTATGAATTTGTTTGATGTTCATATAGGTAATACTGATGCTTTTATTGATGTGAAGTTTGAATCAGGAATGATATCTACATTTTCTGCATGTTAAGTTAATTGCAGTCAATTGAAAACCATTCAATTCTCTTTTAGCCCCGTAGGCCAAAATTCAACTTCCATTAGAATTTATTTGAAGACAATGCTGCAAAGAGGTAGAAATCAATGAGACTATGTCTTTTTCTGCATCTGCATTGCGGTATTCAGGCCCGATGGGTGGAATGAAAGATGTATTTGTATAAAATGGGCGTAAAGGTTAATTTCATAGAGTATACCCACAACTACGTTCACAAAGTTTGAGGCATATAATATAATTAGAAGAAGACCTAAAATCGAATCTTGTGGAACACTGCGATTTATCTTCAATGGATTGGATACTTTGTTGTCTTATTTAATTCTTTGCACTCGTATGTTCGAATAATTTTCAAAAAGTTGAATCTGACATATCGCGATATCTGACAAACCAATGGATTCAAGGATAGTGAAGAGAATAACATAATTGACCGTATCGAAAGCTTCAGAAAAAGCAAGAAACATAAGTGCTGTATCTCTCTTATAGTTATGTGCGCCGAGAACATCATCTGTGCTGTCAAGATAGTAGTTTAACATCTATGAGATAGGCGGAAGCTTTTCAGAGAAGGTCAAGAATATGTGGGTGACGAAGCTCACCCTAGACGTCCCAGCACATCAATGATCGATGAAATTATTTGTCGAGCAACAAAACCCTGAAATGAAACAAAAATGAAATGAAATACGGAAAATGAACAATTGAAAAAATAAAATAGAAATTGAAAGATTTTAAACCAAGTTACTTCACGACGTGTCAATTTTTATTGGACAATGTATTGGTGATTTCAGGGATTTCAAATCATTTTATATCATATTAGAAAATGAAAGTCCGAACTGATGAGATCAACCGATGAAAATGTTAATGATGTGGGTAAAATGTTCATGGAGAATCGTCGAGAAGTTGCTAGGGATGTCTGCATATCGCTTGATTCATGCCATACAATTTTATTGGAAATTCTAGCCATGAAGCATGTGGTAGCGAAGTTCGTTCAAAATTTACTACTGATAATGATCATTACTGATTATGGCATCGAAACCTATCGTCCCAATGGAAGAGCCCAGGAGAGCTAAGACTAAGTTCGATAACATGTCAAGGTTCTGCTCAGTGTCATCTTCGATTACCGTGGCGTAGTGCATCAGGATCTCTTGCCACGTGGTCTTACGACCAACGAGGAGTATAATCTTGCATTGCTTGTGAGAAGCAATACAAATAAAACATTCGATATTGTGGAAAAACAATGTCAATCGTCATTGCTTGTTCATAATTTTTGATCGAAAATATCACCGTAATGATCCCTTCAACCACCGTATTCCACGAATTTGGCACCCTGCGCCTTTTCCCCGTTCCCAAGATCGAAGAGACCCTTGAAAGGTCGGCGTTTTGCGACGATTGAGAAGATAAAAACTGAACCGCTTAGAAAGCTCAAGGACAGTAATAGAAATTGCATATCAAAACTTCTTCGATAATTGAAAAAAATGCTGGCACAAGTGTCTTATATCTGGGGGACTACTTAGAAGAAAACAAAATGGGAATTGACAAGTAAAACTATATATATTTTTGTCATCGAGAGGTAAGCAAGCTCACCAATTTTTGAGGAATTTATGATCCAAGCTTGCTCAAATCGGAATCATACATTGAATTTAGCAGGATATTGAGTAGCCCATTTTGAATGAACGTATAAGATTTTGTGAACTGAATCTGAATTAAAGTAAAATGATCGGACAATGGTATATCAGACTGAAAAATGGAACAGTCAACTGCAAATTAACCTTCTTCCTGAAAAAAGAAAAATCACTCACTAGCAGCGCTAGTAGTTCGGTAGGAACAAACACTGTCTAATCCTCATATAAACATATGGTGAAGTGCAATTGAAAAAGAATATTTTTAATGAAAGAAACTGTTCTTTGAGCAAAACTGAAATTTGCAACTGTAAAGGATAACAATGTTGTGATATTAAAACGTTGGCTCGCATGCCGTAAAAGTAACTAAAAAAAAGTGAGTTAATAGACAGATTAGTATATACAATCTTGTGAAAAAGTAGCGGTATATTCAAAATGTAATAAAAGAAATTTAAAATAACTATGAATTTCAGATTTATTTTCGAGTGAAATATAAATCAAATATGGATAAATTTAATTGAATATAATGAATAAATATAATTTAATGAACAATTGAGGTTACATCTCAGTCTAATCAATAGTGATTTACTATGAAAAATTTACTATTCATTTCATGTTTAGAGCATACATATGATTTTTTTTTTGTACTGTTAAATCCACTCTCCTCCAAGCATGTATCCATTTCTTACATCTAACCTCATTAATATGACGTTTTATAAATGGTATAAAAAACACGTTTTCTTCTGGTCATCGATTATCCGACGAACAATTCGGAAAACAGCAATGCTTCATATTCAAAAATTATAAATTAATATTAAATGTGAATAGTTCATTCTCTCTAGTTCGGACTTCCATTGTCTGATATATAAAATGATTTGAAATCTCTGAAACAACTAAAAAAGAAGAATTGAAAATGAATAGCTGAAAGCAAAAATAACCTAAAATGAAATAATAGTGAAATGAAATATAAGTGAAAAAAGAACGATTGAACAAAAAATTAAAGAAATAAAAATGAAAATAAAAATAAAAAATTAATCGATTTCAAACCACGTTAGTTCACCACGTTTCGATTGTTAGTTTCTACAATCGTCTTCAGGTGATGACTGGACTGATTCCTCCAAGAGATAACTATTTATGGGTCGTTCGAGTACTTTTACTCATCCCCGCTTTCCATTTTTTCCGCTTCACTGGTTCAGTGGGAGATGATCGTTTGGCGGGAGTTGGCCATTTTTCGCTCGATGATGGGTTTCCATATGTTGCGTATTTCTACGCTAGCTTGGCTAAATACGTTGTTGAACAGCATGTATGTGGCTTACTTGAATTTTCTCCTAAACCAATGTTTTTTTCTGTGTATGTTCTCAGCTTGGGATCACTCGATGTTGTGTTGATGGTCTGCTATTGCTGGTTTACCCTCACTGTGTGTGTTTATTGTGCTCGGCAATACGAATATTCAAGCGAACAGCAAGGGGAAACCAGCAAATCAGAAAAATAGCAGACCATGTTTGGACCCATCAACACAACATCGAGTGGTGCCAAGCTGAGATCATACACAGAGAGGAACATTGGTTTAGGACAAAATTCAAGGAAGCTGCATACATGTTGTTCAACAACGTATTTAGCCAAGCTGGCGTAGAGATACACAACATAAGGAAACTCATCATCAAGCGAAAAATGGCCAACTCCCGCCAAACGATCATCTCTCAATGAACCAGTGAAACGGAATAAAAGGAAAGCGGGGATAAGTGAAAGTACTCGAATGACCCATGAACACTCATCACTCGGAGGAATCAGTCCAGTCATCACCCGGAGATGATTGTTGATACCAACAATCGAAACGTCGTGAAATAACGTAGCTTGGAATCGTCTAACTTTTTATTTTAATTTTCATTTTCATTTCTTAAATTTTTTGTTCAATCGTTCTATTTTCCCTTCTTTGTTTTAGGGATTTTAAATCATTTTATACATTAGACAAAGGAAGTCCGATCTAGTGAATTTCATCACTAAACATTGTCACTCACCTTCAAATGAATGGATAGTCTATGTTTGTCTGTACTACTAATGCTACCTCTCGTGACACGTTCGCTACTATACTATTCTTAGGAAAAAGGTTCATTTGGTAATTTAGTGTCATATATCACATGTCAGCAAAAAGAGATCAGTTTCAAAAAAATCTTACTCTTCTCTGCTGTAGGTAGGGGATCATATTGATACATAGAAGGTAGAAATTAGAGCAAGTTCATCTCATGTGTATCCTGATGGAGGGGAAATACATATGAGTTTCACATTTCAGATTTTGAATGATTGAAAAGTTAATTATTATGCTGAAAAATTCCTAAATCTCATCGTTATCTGGTGGAAAATGAATAAATTTCTGATTGTGATCATAGACCTTCGATCAGTGACCGGAAAGTTGCAGAGAATAGCAATTTTCCTCAATATATTACAATATATTACATTAGCAGTAAAAACAACATGAGTGAATATTCAAGAAACTAATATCGATGTGAACTGCACCGAAGCTGACCATGTACAACTTGGTAAATCTATCTGTGGCTCTGAATATGCCCAGTATATCAGCTAGCAAGGGTGGGCGAGAGCTTATTAACATCAAGGAACTCGTATAGTTAACATCGTGTTACTATAGCAAGAGGATAAGTTATTATTTGTAGTGATCCGTCTCTGAAAATGGCTTCGGACAGTGCACTGAAAAACAAAATTCTTAGTGGACAAAGCAGAGTAATTGTGAACAGTGATTGAGAATTTTTGCAAGCGAAAGCAACGGTATATTGAATAAGAATTCCTTTTGCGAAGGTAAGAGGTAATAGTAATAATGACTCAAACTGTAACCAATATTTTATTTTAACTTCGAAGGTTCAAGAACAAGGGCTAACGTGCGAACTGTATAAAAATCAGATTAGAGATGAAAACAATATAAAATATTGGACAAGAGACATTCTCGACTGCGGATAAAAAGGGAGATAACAAAAAATCAAAATTATTGATGGATGCTGCTGATTTGGAAATTTTACACAGATGCATATTTAATTTCCATATCAAAGAAAAACGAGTTCCTATGCTTAGGAAAATTCAGAAAAATATCATATGCAAAATTGACTATCAGGTTATTAATACTTGTAATATTGTTTGTAATATATAAAGAAGAATTAAACCTACTATTCATATGAATGAAACATATTCACACTACAACACGCCCTTGATCATACCATGGAAAGTCCGGAAAAACCTGTCAGTGAAGGGCAGGCATGCCGATAGTGAAAAAAGGTTCGTGCCTAAAGCTCACATCAGATGGAAATCAAATTATAATACAAGTGATTATCATAACGAGATGAATATCTTCAATTATAAAAAATGGTATCGGAACAGTTGATTCCAAATTTGCCATTGGGAAACGTTGTTGTGATCGATAATGCATTGAATCATAATAGACAAATCAACAACATGCCAACGACATGCAACCATGCAAGCCGAGATACAACCACGATTATCAGAGAGAAATATTCCATTCAAGGAAAAATTTGCTGAAACTTGAATTTTATGTCTTCATGAAGCCAAAATTCAAGCGCTATGAAATAGATCAGCTCTTTCTGACAGCAAATCACACCGTTGTATGATTACCGCTATATCACTCGGATTTGAATCCAACTGAGTTGGTTTGGGCTGGACTAAGAGATTACGTGGCAAATAAAAATGTTACTTATAATTTCAACGAGGTTATGCAATATTTCGACGATTTATTGAACAGTTTCCTTACGAGCTATAGAAATATCGTTGTGAACGAGTAAAAAGATTTGAAGATGTAGACATCACCGGGAATGATCTGATTATTAAATTAAATGATGAGGATAACGACTATGCATCGGAACATGGAATATGGATGATAATCTATCCATAATCAAAACACTTACTGACAAAAACTATGTGTCATTAGTGGGCATGAATCATATAATCTCAAGGCAACCCATCTTCGAAAATATTATATGAATTGTATTTATGTGTTTTGTAAGAACTATTTTTCATTCTTTTTTTGGCTATGATCTAAAGGTTTTCATGACTGACGTTTCGTCTACTAATGCGGTAGATATTATCAAAGGCGATGTGGTAACGGTCGCAATGGCCGATTTGGTGATCAAATTGTTGTTCTTGTTGTTCCGAATACGTTAACTATCATTCTGCTATTTGATTTCGGTTCTATTTCATTATCAGTAGGCGTGGCTTGGTTCATCTGACCTTATTCGTGTACCTTCAAGGACAGGTAGCCAAATTTTATTATTGTTTGTTGCCTCGTCTTTTCTATCGAAATTATCCTTGGAATTTTCAATTTTTGTTGCCTCTCTAAAAGTGAGTGGGTCTATTCGACACTCCACTTCAACTCACGGGAATTTATTGTGGCTCAAACCTACTCAAACTCGACCAAATAAACTCAGCTTGACAACGAAGCCGATTAGTGTATATGGTGAATAATCTTTCAGGACAGAAGGTGACAGTGTTATTCTAACAAACTCTGAAAACCTGATTCGCTCCCCAGTGGGACATGCACGAAGTATAAGCTTTGCTGTTTTATCTTTTTCCAAATGGTAGTCCTAGTCTGTGCTTATGATGATTCAGACGTCAGTGACCTATGAGGAAGCCTGTTAGACATCGTAATTCATCCCTACTGTTTGACTACAAGCATCAAAGGGTGAATTAACGCATTGGAGTGAACCAAAGCTGGAAGATTTTGCCAGAATTCTTTGAATCTTTCTGCTTATAGCGATGCCAATGACAGATTCTGGTCCGATAAAGGTACTTGAAGCCTCTCTATATACTCTGGTGATAGTAATTTTGAGTTTCATCGAATATTCCTGTACCATGGAATGAGATAGTGTGGGTGTCATCTTCTTTGAGAGCATGTTCAGCCGTAGTTGTTTTGTCGGTTCGTCTTAGTCGACAATTTCTCTTTTGTTCACAGAGACGGATACCCCCATTTCTTTCCGTGGTTCAAAGGTATACCGATCTGCAGCTTCAAAAAATTTGGTACGGCTCAAGTGTTGCTACAGGTTCTCTAGGATCCTTATCTAGCCTTAGACTTTGTCTGATAGTTTTTAGTTTTTACACATTAATTTGCACAGAAGAGCTCTCACATAGTTATCTCCGACTGTGAAGACTAACATTCTCTACGTTTATTATCAATATTGCAAGACATATTTTGTAGATTATCTACCTGCTAATCATGTCTAGTAACTATACATTCAATTATTATCAATCAAAAAAAACTAATCAATACATTTTATTGTATAATTTTCACTATAAGGGTTTTACTAAAACTTCGACACGTGTTTCGCTATACAATAGCTTTTTCAAACATAAAGGGATGGAGTTTATGCTTGAAGAAGCTATTGTATAGCAAAACACGTGTCGCTGTTTCTGTGAAACCCTTACAGTGAAAATTATACAATAAACTGTATCGATTAGTTTTTTAAAAACTAATCAATACAGTATCGGCCAGTTCTATTCAATTATCATCAATCAATTATCTGATGAAAGTTCAATCATTTTCTTTCAATTTATTCATATCTGATCCATTGTATCCATCATTCACAATTATATTTCACTCATTGCCTTTCAATAATTTTTTTCACCTGCACAAAAAGGAGAATCGGAATTCCCATTCCCTAATACTAACAGAGCCGTTTTTGAATATAAAAAGTAAGATTTAAAGAAAAAGCTTGGACACGTCTATTTCTAATTGAAGGGGGACATGTAATCAGATTTTTTGTAGAACGCACCTCATGGAGGGTGTAGGTCAAGTGTCACCTTGTTTTAAAGGTTTTTCGAATACCTTTACATCTCTTTTGAAAGAAAATTTTTGTAACGATTAGTTTTCAAAATAATTTGAACATTTGAAGGTATTTTTAAAATAAATCAAATTGATTTTGAGGTACAATTTACGTTCGGAACTTTCTTAAAAAAATAATTTTTGCTTTTTATGACAACCTGCTAATACGTGTCCATTTGATTTCGTAAAAAGGTAAGAATTATTTGTTTATTACGAGGAGATTTTTTCGGGGGATGGGGTTGGTTACCACTCTCACATTTTAGGTAATTTGGGTGGCATCTTCTCATGAAGGTTGCCTTTTGACGTGGATATTTTATGCTTCTGATATAAAAGTGAGTCATACTAAAAACTTACCTACACAACAAATACAACCTGCTGATTTCCTTGAATGGTGATGACAAAGAACGGTTTAAAAAACTGTTTTAGGGTTAATAAATCCCAATAATTGTTTTTGAAGCACACACAAAAAAAGTAACACCTATTAAGGATAACTCACATAGGAAATTTGGAGTAAATGTTCAAAATGTTTTCCAATTTGGTCCATGCAACAATACAAATTTTGTTCGAATTTTACTCTTACATTATTCAAAATCTCACGAGTTATAGCTCGGCATTCATGAACAATTTTACGACGTAATTCATCGAAATTGGTAAAATGTATAGCATAAACTCCAGACTTTAAATATCCCCACAAAAAGTAGTTCAGTGGTGTTAAATCTGGTGATCGAGCTGGTCATTCAACTGGTCCTCTTCTGCCAATTCATTGTCTTTCAAAATGATCATTCAAAAAATTTCGAACCTGCTGGGCATAATGGGGTGGTGCACCGTCTTGTTGAAAATTGATAAATCCATCTTGACATCTTGGATCCTGTTCAATTATTTCAACTATACGAGGTTGTATTGCCTCTTCAAGAAGTTGTAAATAAAAATCACTGATTCAATTTCCATCAATTAAAAATGTACCAATAATAGGATTGCCTAATATTCCGGCCCAGACATTCAACTTTTGGGGATGTTAGGTATGTATTGCTTATAAACCTCTGGTAGGTACTTAACCTGGGAATGGCGATGACTTGACCAATCACTCCAATCGCATTATCGTAATTCACTACCCTTCTCTAAACATTTCTTTTCTTATTTAATTCCGAACCAGTCTCCCTGAATTTTGTGACCAAATCTAGAACGTGATTTTTGCTCAGGTGTTTACCAGGGTTTTGCTCGTTAAATAAAATCGATGTTCTATTATCATTTTGGTCGTTGCCGAAAAATAAAGCAATAACTGAAACCTTTCTAGCAGTAGTGTGAGGCATTTTTGAACAAAAACAAAACACGAATCGTTTAAGTAAAACAATCGAACGATGTACTAATGAAAACTGGAAGAAGAGAAGTGGGTACTGATTTTATAAAAAAGATTTTATTTAACAAAAATCTGATAAGAAGAACTGCTCGAAAATTCTTTATTTAGGCATACAAGTTACCGAGTGGTCTGTCTAATGTATTATAGACATGGCAATTTTAACTTCAAATCATCTCGAAAACTAATCAATACAAAAATTGTCTTCCAATCGAGTTGTGAAGGTATTCGAAGGACCATTAAAACAATGTGCCACTCGATCTACTTTCCCTATCTAAATAAGGGTCATCGAACGCAGCTTTTTTTAAAATCTTACTTTTTATATGCAAAAACGGCTCTGTTACGTTTTCGTTGTTACACACTGTATGTGTAGTTGTGAACATTTGCCAAAAGTATTTGAGTCAAAAGTATATTCACGATTGTCCTTTCTGGTAAAAGTTGGTAGGGGACAGTATCGTTCGCGCATCTCAGAAGTACATCTGAATTTGCCAAGCTGAGATCAACCACCACAAGTATATCCTCGTCCCAACGCAAATCTAGCCGATCTATGATAATGACCGAATAAACAATGAAATACCCTCGTGATTGTGATTTATCTTGTGGTGTTTGCTTATCTCCAATTGTAATTAGCACGTATAGTATAAACGGTCTGCCAAGTGTTAGTGTGTACCGATATTAACGCCCTTATTACGATTCCCTGGTAAATTTCCACCAAAATAAAGCCTCAGGTTATTTCGGATGACCCTGGTGATAATTTTCACGAAATTGTATTACCTTCATCTAGAAAGGGATGGTTGTACACGTAAATTTATTATGCGAATAATAGAACGTGTTGGGAGAAGTATGGAACTAGGTTTATTGTGGTGCCAATAATTTTCATTGTTACCGCAGCAATTTCCATAAATTGGCCTGTCCGGCAACCCCAATCGTATGTCGGGATCTCTCAAAGAGAAGCCATCGAAAACAGTAATACAGTGGCAGAATATAGATACAATTAGGTTCAATTGTAGAATTAAAAGTTTCCATTTTGTGTTCGGAAGATGTTTAATGCAAATTTCGAAAATATATTCAGATAGATGAATGCCATTTAGGATCCTGAACAAAGTAGTATTTGGAATTTGAAATGATAATAATAATAAAACCTCTTCATTCACCCGATATAAGAAGGACTTCCGAGCTTCAACAATTAATAACGGCCATCTTGTTGGAGCTTCACGACAATGACGCGATCGTCATTGTCGTCCTATCGAGAGGACTATTCGCAATATGATGAAATAATTTGATCGACCAACACCCGTACGTCGACAAAACGTAGGATCTGCCAAAAACATTGCCACTGTCTGTGAGAGTATGCAGGAGAATCCAAGGCACTCGATTCTGTGTCACTCACAGAAACTCGGCTATTCGCAGACTACAACTTTCCGAATTTTGCGTAGTGACTTGGACTTGCACCCATACAAAATACAACTGACCCAGGACCTGAAGGTAAACGACCATACCATACCAAGAAAAAGTATGTTCTCTGAATGGGCTCTGGAACAGTAGACAACTGATCCCATTTATCATATCCAGTAACGAAGCCGATTTATGGATGAATGGGTACAAGAGCGTCTAATGCATCCCAAAACAGTCGCTGTTTGGTGTGGACTTAGAGCTGGCGGCGTCATCGGTCCATATTTTTTTGAGGACGACGTTGACAAGGCCATCAATATCAACGGCGAGCACTATAGGTTAACTTCTTTTGGCCTGATTTGGATGATCTGGGCACCAAACTCATTGAATTTAATATGATGGCGCTACGTGCCACACAGCTCATGCCTCGTTGGGTATTCTTCACGAGTGATTTGAGAGCATTGTCATCTCTTATGGAGGTGATGTGGAATGGTCATTATAACATCAAGTGGGCTCAAGCTCAAATCATCCACAAAGAGAAACACTGGTTTAGGAGAAAATTCAAAGAAACCGCGTATATTTTTTCCAACAACGCATTCAGTCAAGCTAGCGTAGAGATACGTAACATCTGGAAACCTCTTATCGAGGGAAAACGACCAATTCCCGCCAAACGGTCATCTCCCGCTGAAAAAGTGAAGTGGGGATAAGTGAAAGCACTCGAGCGACCATATAAATAGTCACATATCGGAGGAATGAGTCCAGTTATCACCCGGAGGCGATTGTGGATACTGACAATCGAAACATTGTGACATAACTTGGTTTGAAATTTTTAAATGTTTTTAATTTGTTGTCATTTTTGTTAATAATAATTTTAAATCTTCATTTTTCAGCTTTTATTACTTTTCCAATTTAATATGTTTGAGTTGTAGCTCGAATATTAATTCATTGTAATTTCAGTTTTTTGTTTAATAAAATTGTTATTTTCGGTTAATCTTAATAATTTTATATTAGTTTTTTTCAGGGTTTTCAAATCAATTTATTCAAGATTAGACAATGGAAGTCCGAACTGATGAAATATATCATCAAAGCTGTTTTCAAACTCAGTCATCGAAACGAAAAATATAAACTGAAAAATACATATAGTTTCAAAAAATTATTATTATTCGGTTCCAAATCAGTTTGCCTGAACAGTGAGCTACGATCACCATCAAAAAGTGAGATACTCAAATAAATGCAGTTTGAGTCTTTTTTTAAGGTTCTTATTGTGTAGGATCCGAATTCACTGTGCAGGAAATTGCGTTCTACAAAATGTTATATGTAAAAACAAAATGTCTGAGCAGCACCGGCCTGTTTCTATTGTAAATGCTCATAATATTCGAGGAATTCTTCAATTTTTTCATTAAATAATATGGTATTTCGGTGTTCAAGACTATATGAGTGTTTGTAAGTTGGTGCAGTGTTCTGAATGTCTCTAGTTGTAGCCATCGTGATTCCTTCATGACCGCTGATATATTGTCGTGTTTTCGAATGCCAAAAGAAAAACGAAGACAACTGTTTTCAGTTCAGAAAAATCCTAAGAAAATTATTGGAAACCTTAGTGTTATAATTCACTATGATTTTCACTTTGAAATGCTTAAAAAAATTCGAAACGTGTTTTGCTAGACCTGGCGGGACGAGATTTGTATTTTAATTATTACTAAAATATGAGTCATTGGAAAACAAATCAGTCAATTCACTTTCAGACCTCAATAATGGCTATGACGCAGTATGTTATTCAAAATTACTGGAAAATTTTTAAAATAACGAAATCGGAATAAACGATACATGAAATTCAGAAAAGCTAGTTGTGAAACCATGAAAAAGTGACAATTGGTGAGCGGATTAACTGATACTTTTTAGTTTATGCACAGCCGAAGCTACTGAATCTAGAGTTTTCAAACATGCAGGTAGGTTCTTTGTATAGCAAGGATAAACATCAAGAAACTGAATCGGGAATTTCCACCGCAAAGGGAGAAAAATAGGGGTTCAAAGATTGTATTGAATTTCGTCAGTTTTGAAGTTGGGAACCTGAAGCTCAGGTTTATGAAAAATATTATGATTATTTGTTCAAAATGGTCTGCTATGAAACTTAATGTGACAAACCAAGTTCTACGCAGCGAAATAGCAGGCAAATGCTAGTAATTTATATTTTTACTTTGAAAGTACAGTAACTAAAAAAATGTACCAACTGCATTGAGTGATGAATAGCTTCGAGAATCGAGTTATGTTACTCATAAAGAAATTTCTCAAAACTAACACAACCGTCAACGACGTTTTCCCTCACGTGTCTGCCTGTTCGGGTCTCGTTCTCAGCGATGCCGCTTCATAACTCAGAGAGCCTCTGTATCCCCGCGTATCGTCCACCGTTGTCTTACAGTAGACGCGACGCGCAATGGCTTACTGCGTTGCATCAAATCGATCTCATCGTGATAACTTTCAAATGATTCGTCCAAATTACTAACTGTTGAAGACAACGTACAAAATTGTATCAATTTTTATAAAAATTTTACAGATATTTAGAAATTTGCCTTGTATGGCTCAGTATTTTGCACATTGTGGCTACCCCAAAAGAAGTAGATATGTACCATCGTGGACTTTTATTCAGAAATATTCAGAATAAACACTCTTATGGTGAAACATCTTCATTTAACTTCAACCGTATATCCAGTGCACGTCAATAATGGCTCTGAAGAAGCAAACATTTTTTCGCCTTACTCAATACTGACCATTATATCATGACTAAAATTACACAAAACCTTCGTAAATTATAGCCTATATATTACTCTAATATAGAAGCTGTATATATGATTCGTCTATATCCGTTGATTAGTTCAGGCGTAAAAAAACAGCAAGCATACATACTTACAATACATTCATCCATTCTCACAAACTTATGATGCACTGTTTGGAACCTTTGGAGTAGTAATGAATATTACTGGAGTTTTTCCTGGCACCAAATCGTTATTTTTAGCATCTCGACACGTGTTTCGATCACCAAGTGATCATATTCAAAGAGGAAGATTAAAACTAGAAATTAATGCGAAGCTTCGCTCCAGTAATATTTATTTGCTGGAGAAAGAAAAAGTGATAGTAAGTGCAATTGTTATTCTCTGAAATATACTAGCCCTTTATGTCTTACCTGTTTAATGATTCATAAAAGCCAGAATGGAACGTCGTTACATCCGTTACATACATTCATTTGTTTCAATAATGTTTCTGAACAACTCTTAGGATTTTTATTTCACACTTTGGTTTGTATTCCGCTTCAAAACGTGTCTCGACAATAGGTTCTTTCGTATGGAATAGTTGTAACATTTTTCTGCTCGACAACGGAAATGGTTGAGATGAGACCATACTATCCCCATTCTTTAGCAGCACGCGGCCATACAAAATGCGGATTTTATCTATGAGGATCATTTTGATTCTGAAAATCACATGTTTCCTGAATTATGATTGATATTAGCCTCTTCGAAATAAAGTGTTAACACGTTATTTCCAAAAACTGTATTGGAAGAAATCACTTGAGTTGAAACTATAATACTAGATCATGAATATATTTTTTTCAGATAGAAACTGTTAGAAATTATTCTTCGGAACAACTCAACTCACATGAAGGCCTTTCGAAACAAATACCATACATAAAAAAATTGATTTTCTGACTCAGTTTGACTCCAAACATTGGTTTTGAAATCCAAACACATCTTTGACAGAAACCGTTCACAATGTAATATATGGAAGAACATATTCCTTTGGATTTCATTTTGATTGTCTCTAAATTACCGGCCTTCTATAATTCAGTGTTATACATTCAAAAGACATCACAAGTTTTTTGTATCTCTACTTTTTTGCTTGATCTCCATTATACAGGCCGTATACGTTTCTTCTATGAACCGTACTGAAAGGCGAATGTAAAGAAGTAAGACCTCGTTGAACGAAACACCTTACAAAAATTATTTGGTATCGTTATTCTGATACATACGTATTTATAATTTCTTCATCATTCAAATTAATATAGAAGAAATATCTCTTTGGCCAATCTCTTTTTTTTTCCTTGTTTTGAATATAATTTCAAAACGTGCATTCCTGGAAGGATATGAAGTGATAATGATATCAAGGTTGATAAAGCTAGTGCAGCATTTTTGGGGTAGAGTGGAAGAACATTTCAGTCAAGGTCTCGTCTCCAAATGAAATTAACTCCGCTTCTTCCCCTGTTTATCATTTCATGATCACAAATATGAAGCGTACAAGTCATGTGATTAATAAAGGCGACAATATTTTTCATTATTTTTACCAACATTATTTTTTACCTAAGTTGTTGGAGTACAGTAGGGATGAACTAACAGGCCTTCTTACAGGTTACTTACAGGTCACTGTCATTTGAATCATCATATGCAGAGACTCGGACTGTCGGAAGGCAGTGTGTGTCACCTCTGTTTTGGAAATAATGAAACAGCACAGCAGATACTTTGTGACTGCCTCTCTGGGGACCAAATCAGGTTTTTAGAGTTCAGCAGAGCTGTACTCTTACCATATGACCAGAAAGACCTCTCACCATACAAACTAATCAGTTTCGTTAAGAAGCTGGGTTTATTTGGTCGAGTGTGAATAGGTGTGAGCCACAATAAACCCTT
>WOGN01003282.1:0-15455 GCA_015342105.1 Leptinotarsa texana
AAGATTTCAAACCAAGTTATGTCACATAACTTGGTTTGTTTTATGTGACAACTTGGTTTGAAATCTTTTAATTTTTCATTTTTCATTTCATTTGTTAATGATAATTTTTAATTTTATTTTTCAGCTTTCATTAATATTTCAATTTTTATTTGTTTGGTTGTTGCTTGTATGTCATTTCTTTGTAATTTCAGTTTTTCGTTTAATAAAATTGTTACTTTCGGTTAATCTTATTAATTTTTTTTTAATTGTTTTTTCAGGGTTTTCAAATCAATTTGTATTATATTAGACAATGGAAGTTCGAACTGTTGAAATACACCACGAAACATTGTCAACCACCTTCAAACAAAAGCTTATAGAAGATAATAATTGGTTTTTCTTCAAGAGAATGTCAACTTTCTCTTCGCCTTCAATTCCTTCGTGACCTGGAGCAATGCCAGTTATTTTGGTTCTCTCCATTAGTCTTGAAGAAATTCTAGAAATTTTATGCTGAGCAAAAAAAAATTGGGTTATCACAGAGTTGTGCAGTTCTGAGTCAGTTTAGAAGCTTAGGAGTTCTTGTATACACGTTCCTGTATCAGGAAATTTTGCTGATAGACGGTAGGGTTGCTTATATCGAGTTTAAGAAGCTTCCAACTATAAATTTATTATTTCTATCCAACTGTGGCTAATGTGATGTGTATATTTGTGGGCTAGTTATTATTATTTCAAACTTTATCACATAAATATACAGTGTCGGAAGATTCAGCTTTACCCCTAGAATTATAGAGGAACGTTGAGAGAACCACGTGAATGTACCAAAAGTGATCATATCCCATAATGTGGCGAAGCCGGTATATATTTCATTTGTTTTGCTTAAACGGCCTATGGTACCTAAAAAACGAATAATATTTGGTTCGTGATGACTGAATATCACTAAATTATTCACCATCATTTTATGACAACAATTTACCTATTAAAAATCTTGCAATGAGTACGCCAAAAGGATCAATACACTCGTTTAAAGAAAATTGAGGACTTCGTAGCTGTATTTTCGACTAATGTATGTACATTTATGACAAGTGTCACGCGCCTCGAAAACAAATGAAGAAGCTATAGACTTTTCAAATAATTGCGTTTTGGAATGCGATAAAAGTTGGCATTGCTGTAATGAAACAATTGAAAGACGGAAATGGACAGCTACGCTGCTATTTCACCACATTATAAATAAAAATTCAACCAACGCCGTTTCTACTTCCTTCTTTATAAGTGAAGAACGTTCGGTTTGAATTTTAATCAATTTTTATATGAAGATATTGAGGTTAGCGCGAGCACCTACCTTTGTATGGAAAATTTATTAGGAATTTCGATAACAATCTCTTTTCCTATATCCAGTGAGGTGACTCACCTGATTGTTTCATCATTTGGCGAAAATTTAACCGAATCGACATGATTCGCAGTTGATGAAAAACCAAACAATGTAAAATGGCGTAAAATTTAATTTTTTTACTTTTCTGGGAAAATTCCATTCTCGAAAGAATTACTATTGACTAAAAAGTGTTTAGGGATATACTATATTTCATTGATAGGGGGGATGCTATACTATCACCTCCCGTAATCATTTTATATACAGTACATTCGATTTAAAACGAGCCACCCCGAATAACTTTTGGTAACATGATTTGCAGAAAAAATTAAAAAAAACATGTCAACCATAGTATACAGGGGGACACACAGAGCATGTCACCAATTTCTTTTAAATGGATCACCCTATATTGTTTCGCATTATCAGATGCTCCATGATGAGCAGATTTCAATAAACTATAAAATATATGGTCTAAAGCTCGGGAGCTACAAATTATTTGAATTAAAAACGAGCCATTCTGAATAACTTTTAGAACAATGATTTTCAGGAAAAATAAAAAACACCTCAACAACAGTATACAGGGGGACACATTTTGACTTATTCACATTTGATCTAACTTTCCTTATCACACCCCCAGATCATGTCACTATTTTTTTAAGTGGCTTGCATTATCAGATGTTCCATGATGAACAGATTTTAAAAAAGTAGGATACATTATGGTCTGAAACTCATAGTTTGGAAGCTAAAAATTATTTAAATTGAAAACGAGTTATCCTGAATGAACTTCTGTACAATCTGTTACTTAGATTTCATGGGTATTTTTGTGAAGTATACTTCAATCAATTAGCATCTGAATTTCTTGTATAAAATTTGTTATTCGGATGAACTTGGTTCACCGAACAAAGTTTTTAGTGTAGGCCACTCAACTAATAAGGTGCAAAACGAATATTTTTTTTGTTTTCTATTATGAACTCTGTTTATTTTCCGAACGCTTTGGAAATTGCTGGTGTATCCAGTCAGATATATTTTTATTTTGGATGTTGACATGAATCTTCATTCATAGTTTATATAAATTTTGGTTTCATCGAAACATCAAGTATTTCGCAAACGTATCCGTTGATATTCTCATGTTAGCGTTTTCCCACAAAAATTAAGAATTTCACACTCGACGCAGCTCAACAATTATCAGGAAATATCGAAAAATGATCAATCATACCTATCATCAATCAAATGATATCATTAACGAAATAACAGGGTGTCGTGTTACCTTTCACAACCCTTACGATATCTAAAAAGCCTAAAAAATGAACCCGGGAAGTAAAAATTACATCTACCTGTTGTGTCCGATGCCGTGTGTTCATCTAGTAAAGCGAAGGGAGCCTTCTCGAACTTTAAATTGACAGATGTAGTAGGTTTTCAGTCAATTGTAGGCTTTATCGTTCTGGAGCTTTAAGATGAGTGTGTACAATCTTCTGTCATGAAACCGACATCGGAACTTATCAAGAATATTTGGAAGAACTATGTAAGGGAAAGAATGGTTTCTTTCATTGTATTGAGTTTCGTCTATTCTCTTTAGGGTTATAATGTTTTCTTTGAATGCTTGATCGATTGGTTTTTACTTTTAATCGTTTTTTTACTAAAAAAGTACGTTTTCCTACAAGGGTTTGAGAAGTACTCTGTGAGAATTTCTTAATGATTTCAAGCGGACAAAATTTTTGATGGATCATTACTTTATGTGAAAAAAATTCACTTCATTTTCGTTAACTTTCGAAACTTTTGTCGCACTGAAATGAATAAAATCAAGTCGTTTGAAAAGTTGTTTCAAACAATGAATATAAACTAATACACAATTTGAAACGATTGAGAGATTTAGAGAAATGATGAAGTAAGAGCAGAATTTCAAATTAATCAAAAACTAAACTATTTCCAAAAAATTTTTAATATTTTATTCTATTTTGGTTACACTTTTGTAGTTGAACGGCTTGGTGAAATGAATTATTATCATCATCTCTAGATAGAACAGATAGAACTCTAGATAGTAGAAGACATTTTTCTATAAGTTTTTCTATAAAAAGTTTCTGTGTAAAACGAAAAATCTCAACCGAGGAAATGCAGAAGGCTGTCATTACATGTGCTCAGGGCACACGATTCTTGAACCCAATGAGGGCTTACATATTGGTGGACAGTCGTCCCAGCCAGCCCACAGGGCCAGTGGACCCACCACTTACCCTTTTGGGAAAAATAATTATAATGCCTAAATGATAGGAGTTTCTTTTATGAATTTTTATATGAAAGTAGTTATTTTGAGAGGACTTTTTCTCTCAGTTTGTGTACTCAGGGCAGACGATTCTTGGTCCTAACGAACGCTTACATAGTTGTGGACAGTGGTCCCAGCCAGCCCAGTGGGCCAGTAGCCCACCAGTTCCTTTTTGGGAAAAATAATAATAATGCATACATAAATAATAGGAGCTTCGTTTATCAATGTTTATATGAAAGTAGTAGTTTTGAAAGGACGTTTTTTTCAGCTTGTGTGCACAAGACGCACGACACGATTCTTGGACCCAATAAGCGCTTACACAGTTGTGGACGGTGGCCCCAGCCAGCCCAGAGGTCCAGTGGGCTCACCAGCTCCCTTTTTGGGAAAAATAATAATAATGCATAAATAATAGAACTCTGTTTATCAATTTTTATATGAAAGTAGTAATTTTGAGAGGACTTTTTCCCACAGTTTTTGTGCGCAGGGAACACGATTCTTAGACCCAATGAGCGCTTACAAAGTTCTGGACAGTGGTCCCAACCAGCCCAGTGGGTCAATGGGCTCATCAGCCCCCCTTTTGGGAAAATAATAATAATGAATAAATAACAGGAGCTTCGTTTCATTTGTCAATCTTTATATGAAAGTAGTTGTTATGAGCGGATTTTTTCTCTCAGCTTATGTGCTCAAGGTACATGATTTTTGGGCCCAGTGCTTACACAGTTGTGGATAGTGGTCCCAGCCAGCCCAGTGGGCCAATGGGGCCACCAACTCTCCTTTTGGGAAAAATAATAATAATGCATAAATAGTAGGAGCTTTGTTTATCCATGTTTATATGAAAGTAGTTGTTTTGAGAGGACTTTTTATCTCAGTTTGTATCTGAAAGTTACTTCTTTCCATGATCTATACATCTTTATGATGGATTCATTTTGAAAAAAATTTCTCTTTTCTTTCTTTGGAAGTATGTATCCCACATTGTTATGAAGATGGAGACGAAGAAAGCCAAAACCTTCCCTGCCCAAAACTTGATCTCTCCTATAAATATATCCCTTTCAATTTAAATAAATATAACTCTTTTTTAACATGAAAATTTCAAGATACTTTTCTTTTCTTTGAATTTTTTCAATATTTCTATGATTTTAGACGTAAAGAGTCAAAACAGTTCTGTTTTAGCAAAAATAATTGTCTCCCAAAACTACTTTTTTTTCTAGACTGGTATACGATCCCGTATTTGAATATTTCAATAGACAACTCCATCAAAAGTTCACTCCACATGAATGCGTCATTTCAATTCACGACGTACATTCTTTTAGGTTTTTTCATAATCAGAAAGTTGAAACAAAGCATCGCTCTTTATGTATCAACTTTTTCATGGAACCGTCTGAATTTAATCCTGAATAATGTAAATTAGATATCGTTAAAGGAAAAACCAACAAAAAACTCTTAATTGCACCAAATCCCACAAGTCGATGAGTTTTGCGTATTTTTTCCCGACTTAATAATGATGTTTCTTGAGAGGCCGCAACTTTATTAGTGTCAAAACCAGATTAGGACACTTTATTAAACTTGTTCGAAACAGTGCATAATTTCTGCATTATAACAGAACACAGAATAATTTTCATTTGGTGGCTTTGCATTTTCGTAAAATTCGTATTATGCAAATCTGTATGATAATTAGACTTGTTACACGATCTAGGAGGACTTGGGTCGTGTTTATAGCGTTTTGCGGATGACAGAGATGGATTCGAGTTTTGGTTACATTTAAATTTTGCCACTTTTTACCCATTTGATAATTCGGGTGGCATCATTTACCAAATATGACACAAACAGGCTGTATTAGTGGGGTTGTACCAAGGTAATTTGAATTTTACAGATGGTAATGGTGTTTTTGAGCATTCGACTTCATGTACAGTAAACAGATAGTAGGTGATGAATGACAGCAATTCGCAGGTTGTGTTTTGTGTTCGGTACATTTCGAAGAGTAATTGCGTCAATTAAAATTATTAATATACTGACCCGTTACTTGATGGAAGCACCATCCATGATTATACAAATTTTACAATAATATATACACGGTTGCGTCCTTAGTCGAACTTAATTCGATCAGTTCCACCAGTTCGACTGAGGAATTTACACTGTAGCGAAACGCATCTTCAGGTATTACTTCGAAACTTGTTTTATTATCATGGATAATATTTAGGAAAGCACTGAAATTACTGTATACGTCAAATCTAATATTGATATCTCTATCGTTGCAGCTATTGATGATTTCACATTGGCTAAATTTCATCCACTCTGAAATAAAGAAATAACCATGTAAACTGTAGGTAGGGGAGAATGTGTATGAAAGAACGATTTGATTTTTTACCACTTACCGAAATCCTATCATAATTTAATTTTAATGGTTGTATGGCAACACTTAATAGATGTCATCCACAAACATTTGACAGTTTTGCGAAAACGAATGGCGTCGGTAGACCGCATCAAAGATTTTAGAGCCAAAAAGTAAGTTTTTTTGCATTAACTTAATTTGTTTTACAAAGGAAAGTGCAGTATGAGTTAATAAAAATGATATGTTGTATTGTTACGCATATATTTAGAAATTATTTTACGATAATATTGATGTTATAATCTTTACGTGCGCTATTATCTTTACTCGCTTTTCAGCGAAAGCTATATTTTGAGGTTTCAACTTAAATGTTGAAAGAGCTGGCTCTTTCAATACATTACAAACTTTCAGTTTTAAATTGCAGTATTTTCAATACTGTATTTATTTCTTGCTGAAGAAACATGTCCACGCAAGCATCTGGAAGGAATAAGAGAAAACGGCCTACAACTGCCGCACTAGAAGAGGCTGTAAGGGTGGTTCTTGCCGAAAACTAATCTATAAATAAAACGGCATAAACCTTTGGCATATTCAGGGCCTATTTGGAAAAAAATATTGAAAGGCTCGGAATTCTGAGGAGTATGTGCATCACTCTAATATAGGCAACAAAAGCATTTTTTTAACATCAAGAAGACTTATTGGTTTCATATTTAAAAACTGCGTCTAAAATGTGCCACGGCTTAACAAAAAACAAACGAGAGTTTATGCACTCCAGAATGCTGTGGCAAATACTATCTGTCCAGCAAAATGGAATGTTGACAAAATTGCATCCGTGGAACGATTTCAAGTGTATTCATGATGACTTGAGCATCAGAAAGACTAAGAGCACTTCTTTGTCCAGGGCGATAAGCTTCAACAAGACAAAGGTTAGCACATTTTTTTGAAAAACTGACCAACCTTTACGAAAAGCATAATTTCCAACCACATATGTTTTTTAACCCAGACGAAACAGGATGCAGCACCGTTTCAGCTCCTCCTAGAATCATCGCTGAAAAAGGGCCATAACAAATTGGACATGTTACTTCTGTCAACATCACAAATCGCAAGCCCCGAAATTGTAAGATCTTTTTTTAAATCAGGCGCCAGAAAGAGTTTAAAATCAAATAATCGTAAAATGTCATCAGCTGTAATCACTGATACCTCGGAAAAAATCAAGGAAAAAAAGAAGAAAGACAAACCTAGAAAAGTTGGTGTTGGAGACTGATTATTGAAAAAAAATTATAATTATATTAAGATGCTCAAGAATATTGTAAGACTGTGATTTGAAACGGATGAATCACTGTAATTTTAATAGACATAAGCAATGTTCGATTTTAATTAGGTTTTTATAAGCGATTAATGGTTTATTGAGAGATTGTTATTGCTGAAAAACTGTTTTTTTGTAAAGAGGAGCCTTGTGGCACTACAATTTTTCTAGTTAATTTATTATTTATTTCATAATGGGGACTTATTTGAAAAAAATATAGATTATATTGCTTGAGATTGAGGGAAGATTGTGATTTAAGACTGATAAACAACTGATTTTCAAAGAAATAAGCAATTTTACAGTTTACAGTTTGATAAGATTTATATAACAGATAAATAGTTTATAAAGTGAAATTTATTTGGTGAAAGACTGTTTTTTTTTGTAAAGAGGAACCCGCACATGCCCAGGTCTATCGGTTCTGAAAGAACCGATTTCTTTTTTTTAAGTTGCTACATTACTAATTTTTGTCATATTATATCTCATTTCATTTTGATTGGATAGCCATATCTATTAAACTAATCACTTACAAAAATCAATTTTATTCAATAACCATCACCTGACGTTAACTTTTTTGATGTTTTTTAAAACTGTCTCTTTCATACACACTCTCCCCAATGCGATTTTCAATAAAACCGCCGCTAAAAGTTTTGGATTACTTCACAATGTTTAAGTCATTCGTTATCATCACGAAAAGTGTGGATACTAAAAATTTCAATATTTTAAAATATCCCGAATCTCAAATATTTGGCAAGAAACACTGGCAGTCAATGCCAAACAAACCGATTGAACTTTTGCAACGGGTGCAAGTGTCCATTTTTTCTAATCAATAAACCTACGTTTTCAATGTTGCTTCATTAAAAAATGTAGCTTATAAAAACAAAGAAATGAAGAGTTTATGGTGTTCCAGTAGACCCAATACAAGCGGAGTAATAAAGTTTCAAAGTGATCAAATACACTCGGTTCACTCATCTGAAATGACCTGCCCGGGACTGACGAGAGGCAAGTACCCCGAAACTAGTCTATCTGTGGTCGTCCCGACCAAATGAAATCAATTTCTGTTTTTCATACGTAGGAAGTTACTTGCGACGAATCTTGCAAATGGAAAACGTTGCACAGGTGCCTGATGCTTTTACTTCAGCTTTCTGCTCGGCATTAGCTGGGTTAGTAGTTGTTTTTCCGTCGAATATCTACCACACAAATGAATTGTTTCAATGTGTGCATTATAGCTATATTTTGCTAATATTAGTTTTTGAGACATTTTGAAGAATAGACACTTTCACAATATTACAAAAATGCTTGTTTCACTTCAAGTTCAAAGCTTTCGAAAAACGGACGGACCATTTTGAAAGAATGTAAAGTCAGTTTTCCTATATTTTATATATTTGTTCCCATATAGGCTTTTTGAGTCGTACTGTATGATGTAGTTTTGTCTCACTTGGCTAACAATTCCATCTCTTCACTTCAATAATAGTAACATAAGGTTATAATCTGATTGCTTTTTATCATTATTTTTGTAAATAATTTTTCCTTTTAAAATAAATGCATCGGCCAATGATGAAGAAGCAAGTTACATATTCATATTTTGAAATAATACATTCTTGACGAATTTAGTAATCGAATATTTTCAATTGGGTATGCAGAAACGAAACTAAATTACTTTTCTTATTCTATGTTTATTTTTTACAGTATATTTCTCTCCATCCGCTCTGTGTGGTTGTTTCAAAGAATTTCGCATGGCGGCCACACATTAAGCAGGAAAATAAATCACTGGAAGTTATCAACAAATATTCAGAAAAGTGCTAAATATCGCATATCTTTCCTCGCATTCGCTTAAACTGTTTAGTCTATACCAAATCTTAAATATTAATATTGCCCAAACTCACGTGCGACTTAAATTTCGTACACGAGTAAACTTTTATAAGCGGTCATTATTTGAAATAAATTATCGATACCGGGCAGAATGATAGAGAAATCCCAATTTTAAAGTGAAGAATTTTTTAGGATAAATATGTGAAACTATTGTAATTAGGAATGTTCATATGACTCATTTTTAATAAATAAAATATTCCGAGTAGTCCAACTCAGTTGCAGGGTCGGATTGGGCCAATTTTATGTAATTGCAAATTAAAAATGATTCCAGACTGAAATAATTGACTCGTTAATTAAGAGAGTGATATGATGCAGGTAGCAATCATATGAATTTCAATACTATAAAGAAAGTAAAAACTATTCATTCACGACCAGTCTTCTAACTTATTTAATCAACAATCGATGACTTATAAATTTATGTTTCATAACGAACCGTAATGAACGTATAGGTTAGGTTAGGTCCAAAATGAGTAGGTCTTTTCGATCTCCACCGCAACCCTCAAGGGTTTATTGTGGCTCACACCTATTCACACTCGATCAAATAAACACAGCTTCTTAGCGAAGCCGATTAGTTTGTATGGTGAGTGGTCTTCCAGGTCAGAAGGTAAGAAGACGGCGCTGCGAACTCTTAAAACCTGATTTGGTCCCCAGCGGGGCAGGCACAAAGTGTGTGCTCTGCTATTTCATATTTTCCAAACAGAGGAGACACACACTGTCTTCGAACAGTCCGAGTCTCTCCATATGATGATTTCAATGACAGTGACCTGTAAGAAGGCCTGTTAGACATCGTAGTTCATCCCTACTGTAGTCCTACAACTGTTTGGTATCAAACTTGGAAGGGTGAATGAATACCTTGGAGAGAGCTAATCCTGAAAGAACTTGCCAAAAGTCCATAAATCTTCTTACCATCCAGGTGTTCAATCTTTGTTTGACACCGCCTAAAGCGATTCCAATGATAGGTTCTGGTCCAATGAAGCTGCTTGCAGCACCCTCCTTTGCAAAGGAGTCATCAGCCTCATTGCCTTCCACTCAACGAAGTTGAGGACCGAAATATTCTGCCTGACGAGCAATTCGGCTTCAGGAGAGAGCATTCCACTGAGTTGCAGGCTCTGAGACTGGTCGAAAATACCATCGCGGAACTCAACCGAAATTTGGTCTTACTAAACATTTCAAAGGCCTTCTACCGTGTTTGGCATGAAGGCCTTATACATAAACTAGTCGCATTCGACCTGCCTCGGGACCTGATCCGGTGGATTGGGTCTTTTCTGAAAGACAGAACATTTCAGGTCAGTGTAGAGGGCTCTCTGTCTGACAACAGAGAGATCCTTGCTGGAGTGATACAGGGGGCTGTGCTTTTCCCAGCGCTTTATTCCTTGTACACCAGCGACCTTCCGAGGTCCGAACATGTGAAGGTATCCCTTTACGCCGACGACACGGCTCTCCTCTCGTCTTCCATGGGTCGAGAACTCCGGATCGTCTATATGCAACGTGCATTGGGCGACCTTGAGCGCTAGTACCTCGATTGGAAGATCCGAGAAGATCCGAGTGAACCCTGAAAAAAGTCAGGCGATAACAATGGGAAGAACGACATCTTCTCCGGCTATGAAAGTGAGAATCTCTGTAAGGGAGATTGACTGGCAAACGCGGGCCAAGTACCTCAGTCTTTTAATAGATCGTAGGCTCACCTGGAACCCGCACTTGTTAAGCGTGAAGGCAGAGATCCAGGGTCGGGTGGCAAGCCTGTACCCTCTTATTAACAGAAAATCGAAATTAAGCCTGAGGAACAAAATCACGATCTATAACATGGTGTTCAAGTCTGTCATCATGTACGCTTTAGGCGTTTGGGGACAAGGGGCTTCGTCAAACATCTCCATCTTGGAGACTTTACAGATTAAAATACTTCCGATGATTGTGAATACTCCGTGGTTCGTGCGGAATGAAGCCATCCCCAGAGATTTGAAACTGCCTTCCATTCAGCAATCCATTCAGTCGAGGAATCGGCGAGTTTTAGATTCTACTGAAAATCATGACAATCCGTTAGTCCGGGAAGCTATAGATTACGCTGTAGACAACCCCTCTCGATATAGAAGGCCCCGACACTCTGTCGAATGACGCCCCTATGTCCTCCATTAACAGATGAATAATATCTTCATCCATCTCACTCCAGCCAGGCAGGGGTACATTGCGAAGGGCGGTATGGATGTCTGAGGACTTTCATGCCACCATCCAAGATCAGTTATGACCCATTCGTCCCTCTGACGAAGAACAGTTCAAAGGGTATGGGAGCAAGGCTCCAACCTGATGAATTTAGGATGAATATTACCGTCTTTTTCAAAAATGCGCATTTTCGAAAATTTGTTGTCACTTTTTTCCTGTCAAAAATTTGTCATTCCTATGAAAATATTCCCAAAGTACTTTTCACGTAGAATTCAGAATTATTTTCTCCACTGACATATCAATATTTATTCCTGGAAAACTATTTTTTCAATTATAAATTGAAATTATAGCGACAAGCTTTTATTATGATTTCAATTCTGTTAAGTCCTAATTAATGTGCTTGATGTGATGTAAACTTTTATTTTGATCTTTTTAGGGTACTTAAATGAAAGCTTGTTTTCAAAGTTACTTTATCATCATTTTATTTTTTGAAATGATCTAAATGAGCCATACTTTTTTACAAATTTCCAAATAAACATTCGATATTGTCTGTGGTAAGACAAGAGTGCGGAGCCCTATTTTCAGCTTTGAATCAAATTTATAAATAATGGAGGTATGCAGTCTGTGTTAAAGTTATTTTTCTGTTTATAAGCCGCCGTCATTATGTTTTTAAGTTTATACTTAGACGTTATTGACGGGATACAGGCAAAGGAAGCAGGGCTCGTTTCGTCTGATGATGTGTACCGCAGTGGAAGACGAAACATCAGGCATACAAACCTGTTGACCACGACCAATAAACCTGAAAAAAAGTCTTGACACTTTCATAAATTTGTTATGATTACAATTATGAGATCTGAAATTAATTTGAAGATAGTTGTACAATACTCACCAGACAGGAATCCTTTCCTCCCTCATATCCAGCCGCACATAAATTATCGTTCGTGATTCTCTGCACGAACGAGTCCACGCACGTCTGATGTGGCCAAACAGGAACCGAAACGTGTTGTAGAACACCACTCAGAGGTCCCGCGTAGTATAACTGACCCCAGCCAGCGACGATGGCAGTTTCATTCACATACTCACGACCAGGGGCGGGTAAGCAAATGGGCCAAATGTACGAGTTGAAACTTGTCGGATTTTGCAGCCGTATGATCGCTATGTCGTTATCGTAGGTGGCCAGGACGAAGTCCTCGTGTTCAATTATTTCTGCGACTTGGTAGTCCCTCGACTGGGATTCGCCGGATTTAGTGAAGTCATATTCTCCGAGTCTTACTCGAATATCGGGAGCTAATAATCTGTGGAGAAAAAAAAATCTGGCTGACGTTTGCAGATGTACTGAATTTATTTGGTGATTCAAAATGAATTGAATCACAAGTTACCAAATAGTTTGAAACGACTTCCTCTAGGATTATTCAAGAGAAAATGCAAAGTGCTATTATTAAAATATTATTTTTATTTCATCAATGAATTTCTCAAAGCTCCTTGGAATGACAACTCCATTTGATATTGAGGTTCAGTGTGATTTTTAACAATATTTGACAATTGTTCAGTACATACTCTTTATTTTTTTATATACAGGGCTATTCAAATTTGTTTCTGTACATGGGGATCTCGTAAACGATAAGAGATAGAGGGTCGGTTAAATTATGGCAAAGTTGCGTATTTCAGAGACCTATTCAATAATGTAAAGAAATCTAATATAGCTCATTTGGTTCTGGAGATATACAGAAAAAACCAAAAAATACCAAATTACTTTTTTGCCTATTTTTGCCAGACATATTGAAATTCTGTCCACATTTTGCTATTGGCACTTGACGTGGACTATCAGAATAAGTCCATGAATTTTTTATACAGGGTGTCATTTGACTTCGGCCACCCCCATCTTTGAATTTTGAAATACGGACCTGTACGTTTTGTTTTACAATCAACAATAGAAAAATCTTTTTTTGATTATCTGAAACATATCTACATCAAAAATATTTTATATGTGTTTCAATAAGCAGAAAGAGAAATAATAGCAATAATAACATCCGAAACGATTACTATAAATTGTAATGAAACTTGAAATTAAGTAATTTATATACACAGAAAAATTGATAGCGCAATAAATGTTGGAATTGGAGTCCTCCTATTTCAAGACATTTCTTAACTCGGTTTTTCAAATTATTTATTGCCCTAACACACTTATTTGCTGCGTATTTGCTGCTAAATCATTCAAAATCCTCAATCTCGAGTTTTCCACATTTTCATTCTCTCTGCCAGCGTAAAGATTATGATTCAATGTCCCTCATAGAAAATAGTAAGATCTGGTGATCCTGTAGGCCATTATACTGGCCCAGTATTTATCTCGAAATGGAAGGACTCCAATTCGAACATTTATTGCGACGAAAAAAAGATAGGATCTTTCAAATGAAGAAACTTCATTGAAGCATATCTTGTTCATATACAGCCCCTTAAAGGGAGTACATAAAATTTGTATAACAATTTTTTTCACAAGCACTGAAAGAGTTACAATATTGAAATTAATCTGACGTTTTGTACTACCAAAAAGACACTTAGCCAGTAATTCATTTGGTTTACCCCATGGTTGTAAGGGGTGGAAAACGCAACCCCCAAAATTTATTTCCAATGTAACTTTTTGTCTTATCATTTGTTTACCATTTGAAAATGTATTTCCGATATCCTGTTTCATTCTTAAAAAAAAATGTCTCTCGGTTTTTTTGTCCAAAATAAACCAGTTCGCAGCAAAAAATCATTTCACGGACAACTACAGAGTTACATCGTCATAAATGCGAACTGGATTTATTGTTATTTTGTAGTTAATACCTGCATTAAACGATTAAAGGGTAATAAACACAACTAATTCATTAATAACGAAACACACAACATGTAGAAATCATAGTAAATGTTCGAAATGTCTACCTGCAGACATTATGCTTGCGTCTAGACGTCGGCGCATTGAGCCACGTATTCTCTCAAATATTCCTGGAGTCTCTCTGATTACCCTTCTTAACTCCTCTACATCGCAAACAGGAGTACGATAAACCAAATGCTGCAAATGGCCCTGAATAGAGAAATCAAGAGGATTGAGATCCGGGTATGAATCAACTGAGTGTACCGAAAATTGAGTCAGCTGCAGCCGATCCTGCTCCACGACAACGCCTTTCGGCACATTTCACAAATCATCGTCCGATAATTAAACAAATTTTACCTCACCCACCATACTTCCTGACCTCCTGCCAACAGACTTCCGAAATCTCAATCACTTTGATGACTTTTTCAACGGTAGAATCCTCATCAATCAGGACCACGCAAAAACGGCCTTCGTCGACTTTTTCGAATCACAAACACCCAATTTTCATGATTACGAAAATGCCTAATTGTCTTTTGTTACGTTGGCGAAAGTGAATTGATTCAAACGACACCCATTTCGATTGAATCAAATAAATATTTACTGGGAAATTACTGTTCGAAGTAGACTCATTGAAACATGTGTTGCACTCTGAGTCGGTGAAAAGACTGCCACAGTATTTCGTGACCTGTCAAAGGCATTTGACTGCGTAGATCACAAGATACTGCTGCGAAATCTCCAACGTTAGGGATGCAGAGGAGTAACTCATAAATGGTTCGATTTCTACTTTATATGACGGACGCAAATGTTCAAAACAACCCAACTTTAAAAAAAATATTCTGGTGTTTCACAAGGTTGTGTGTTAGGTTCTATTCTTTTCTTATTGTATATTAATGATCTCACCAAACTCAATATTTCTGGGAAGTTCACCTTATTTGCAGATGACACTTCCATACTTTGGAATGATAAAAACACTTGTGAGTTGCAGAAAATAATCTCTCCCAACTTGAAAAAAGTTTGAAGATTGGTGTGATTCAAATATTTCATCTTTCAACTTAACTTTTGGTGTCTGTTATTCGTTCATGAACTCGAAAGGAGAATCGGCCAAGCTACGAAAGATCACCGTTGTACCTCTTTTTTTATAGAAAGAATTATTGCTTTTCAATGTGGCAATGCTGCTTCAGTCCTTGGAACTATTCCTCCTTCACATAATTTTGATGAGATAATGCATTGCTCTAATTTCAGTACGGAACTGAAACCTCTTCGAAACAAGCCGAGATATGTGGATATTCATCAGTCTCCTATCAAGGTTAATTCAAAAGTAATTGATCCACCTTCTTCTTTTTCATT
>WOGN01003283.1:0-15453 GCA_015342105.1 Leptinotarsa texana
AAGATTGACTACCACACGCTCTCACGTGTAAATGGCGGGAAGCACTCAGAATAGAAGCTGGCTGTCAGTTTCTTAGGCGGTTATTTCAAAATTTCACTTGTGACATTGTAACGGAAACTTGTTTGGGCCTGAGGTTTCCAAATTCACAATTTCAATGCAGCCATATACCTTATTTTTTGCTAATAACTAACAGGAGTGTCAGTATTTGGGACACTATCTATAATTGGGACAATTACCTTATAGTTCATAGAATTAACGCAAGTACGCTCTACTTTAGAGACGTCTGGAAAATTAAATAAAGAGACCTCCATCTGGAGGTCTCTTTAGAAATTGATTTATTTGTTTAGTGGTAAGCGACGACGATATCTTCGGTTTACAACTATTTTGGAATATTTGCTGATGTCCAAATTTTACTTGATATTCAGGTCACTTTTCAGCATGGAGTAAACTGTCCAACGTTTTTGGTAAACCTTTGAAATAGACGAGAACTTCTTCCAAGTCACAAAATTTTCGAAATTATACTCGTATTTTTTTTCTGATATTGATGGCAGCATATTATTCAAGCCATATCCATTTGCTCGGTAATATCTGGTGGGGTAGCACAAATTTCTCGATCGTTATCACTTATTTTGAATTTTCACGAGATATTGAATGACATCTTATAATTGAAACAAATGGTTGTTGATTCACGAATATAACTAGAATAATTACCAACCCATAAACTTTTGAACATTACACTTACTGAAAATATATTTTATTTCGATTTTACAGATAATTTGTAGGGAAAATTCACTGATTTTGGCATTTGGACAAATGAATGTATTCATGAGATAATATTTATTAGAGTAAATCTCACTTTTCTCATATTTTCTAAGGGAAGTGGCCGCTATTAATTTAGAATAGGTACAGGTGTATTCTAACTGAGCTATTACTTACCTGCTGTCAAATACGTAATGATTATTTTAAAATGAAGAGAGTAGGAAAAAGTATATTCCACATCAAATCTTAATGTTCTTGTAGGTGCTGAATTCAAATTGTGTCCTCGCCAGAGGACGGCTTAACTATCCATGATAATGAATCAACTTAAACATTATCGAAATATTTCAAATATTGAAAGGAAATGTTTTCAATATATAAAACTAAATCGCAAAATGTGTTTGTTATAAGTCTATTTCTTCGAGCCGCGGAGTAATAAATCATTTTCAAGAGACCATTTCATACATGATGGTTGAAAAGTGAGGAATGTAGTATTCATTACACAAATTTATTTTACCAACATTCATATTATTCACTAAATAGTATACAAAAAATTCGCTTTCCGCTGTCTATCCCTATGTATGGTTAGATATTCAAAACTTCGTAACGGATTTTGATGCGGGTTTTTTTAACAGAGTGATTCATGTGTATAATATGGTACATGATAAAGTACAGAAACACTGATAATTTAAGAGGTGTCTAATGTGATGTCCTAAATAAACACATTTGTTGAAATTGCTGTGTGCTTTTTTTAATTGAAAAATTTAAATGTTCAAACGTGATTTTAATTTTTTAAAAATCGAAGGAACATTACTGACTTTGGTATGGTATATATTTTGGTTCAGAAATCAGTAATTAAAGCAAGTGTCTCTCACAAAGTATGTTATGTTTGTGACAAGGATCTAAGGATCTGGTATGAAAAAGAGAAGATAGCTTTTAAATTTTCAGTATCCATGATAAGGAGAGAGCAAAGAAATCATTTTTAGATGATTTTTATTTTTGCAGTAGAGATGTTAATAGATACAACTCTAAAAAATATTGTTTACCCTAACGTAATATCTGCTGATTGTTGCTGTGCCACCTGAGGTTATTGGTAATATTTTATGGTGTAGTCCCGAATATAGTCAAAGTCAATCGACGGATGACGATCTCCAGTGTCCTCCGGACAATTCAATACCACCGTCATTTGGACAAGCATAGTAAAATGATTCAGTGAGAGATTTGGGTTTGAATAAGGAAAAAGTAGAATTACTGGTCTCTACAATAAGAGAGAAACATGAACTGGAACCTAGAACATCTGTTTGCCATTATCTGTCCGTCTGTTTAAAATCTGTTTTCCGTTAATCAGCTGTCGCACCCATACGAACGACAACTCACAAAAGTTGTGCGAGCTAAGGACTAACGAGGTCTTACCTTTTAACGTTTGATTCCTAACACGGTTGCAGAATCATTCCAACTTCAACCAGATACATTCTCTCGAGAAAAATATCTGGTCGAGGCGGGAATAGAACCCACGGCCTTTTGATCGTGAGTCGGGCGCACTATCACTGCGGCCAATTCCATAACAATTATAGAAAAAGAGATAAATAATTTACTAAATTTTTTCGTCAGGACGAGGACTTGGTTTACTGACATGAAATTGATAGTCTAATAAATGAATTTGAGATTTAATACAAAAAAGACTGATTGAGAGTTTTGACTGACTCATCAAGAACAAGCTTGAAAGGTGTGTTAGTAAATAACGGTGATACTTATGCTTCAGTGCCTGTGACATTGTCAATTCATATAAGGGAACCTTACGAAAATCTCAATATCGTTTTAGAGAGAATTAACTATACAGTTCATTATTGAATGCTGTGTGAGGATTCAAAGATTGTCTCCATGCTTCTTGGTCAACAAAAGGCTTCACAAAGTTTACATGTTTCATTTGTGAATGGGACAGCACAGAATGGAATCAATATTGGTCACAAAATCAATGGCCCTCAAGGAAAACTTTGAGACTTGGCACAAAAAATTTAACACGAAACTTTTTTAACCCAAAGTAGCTTCTTCTATTTCCACTGCACATGAAGTTGGGTTTAATGAAACAATTTGTTGAAGCGTTGCCTAAATATGGTGATTGTTTTTAATATTTGTGAGCAAAATTTCCTCATTTATCAGAAGTTAAGTTGAGAGAAAGTATTTTCGTCAGACCTAATATCCGTAAATTGATGTTCAATTCAATTTTTGAAGCAACAATCATTAATTAAGTTTTTGAGTAATGCCAGAGACCCGAACAATAACTTATCATAGCTAACATGATAAATAAATTCAAAACTCTTGGTTGCCTGATGATCCTTGAAGTTCTCTTTTTACACAATCATCTTTACTTTTATCCTAAAAACTTAGGTGAAGTGAGTGAATGCAAGGGGGACAGTTTCATCAGAACATCAAAGAGATGCAGAATTTATAGTTTTACATTTTATATTTAATGCGTTATTTTTGTAGTATACTAAGATCATCACCAATTTTTAGGAAAAATAATATCGATATTGTTAATACTATTTAGAAATACAAGCACTAAAATGTTTTGTCCGAGTACCTATCTCAAAATACCTTATATGTCGGCCATTTTCAAGGGAAACAATTTCAATATTGATGTTTCGCGACAAGTTTTCCAAAAACTTAAGTGAATCATCAGTACCTATATTTTCGCTGATGAAAATTCACTAATAGGACTCGTTTTGACAAACCCTTCCTTCTACCTATATTAATCGCCCTTTTTTTTTTTTCTATTATATGATTTCGAAATACGTGTAATTTTGTGATTACCTACTACTACTTTATCAAATTTTATCAATGTATTCAAGTAATAAATCGATATCATATGGCGAAAGAATGGTGGTGATAAAAGTCAGCAATATCCATGACAGTATTATCTACAATGCGGCGAGCGAGGAGCCCAAAACTGTAATGTAATTAGACTGCGGAATATTGCAAATCAATTCACTGCAGATATAGAAGAAAATGCAAGAGTGTAACAGTGTTGCCAAAAACTATTGTTTTTGCAGTAGATTTCCTATTTTGTCTACTTCATCTTCTAAGGGTACTTCATTTCCTGAAGATGCCAACTTGGTTGGTAAATGCACGTCGAGTTTAGAATTGCAGTTCTGGTGTTTACGAACAAAGCTTGTTTAGGATTCATTCTACGCCAAAGAATCCACTTTCAACTTTCATTACGTGATGTATTGAGTATACGTTGATTCCATGGTAACATTTTCTTTTTTGGATTGGCGGTCAAGAATGGTATAAAGAAGTGGCTGCTGTTGAAAAACTATGTACACTTGCTTGTTTTTATAGCAGTGAATAGCAGTAAAGAACACATCTACATCAGTATTGAAGACATTCTTGAATCTGCTCCTTTAAAACTAGTAATAACGGCAAATGGCAGGGGCCCAATCCAGACTAGAAAATGTACCTAGCTACATATCAGCTGCTTGGCAGAAACTCCTTGTACACTGACTATTCAATAGCCGAATGTCAACTCTGTCCTTCACAACCTTATTCCATTCGAGAGTACATTTTTATATAGATTGCATTGGAGGCACAGAAAGTAGAGTGATATTGAGACTAATCTGGGAAAACCATCAATGACGAATATAAATATCAAAATCTTCAATATCAAATCAGAATAGAAAAAAATGGTTCGACAAACAATTATCATATTAGGAAAATATTTTGAGAACATATGCAAGAAAACTCATGCAAAATGCCGTCTAAGAAAAGAACGAAAAAAACTACTTCTATAGAGCAGGAATCATTCGAAGACATTGCCCATTTAGGAGACACCTGAACAAAATAGAGAACAGATGCAGCTTCTGACTGTAAACAATATGTGGACAAGCAAAAGAATTAGATAAACAGAAAACAACATTATTTGTATGTCATAGAAAGATAGGGAAATAGGCAAGGATAGAGTTTTCAAATCAGTTACTCACCGAAGTAAGTCTTAAACTCAAAATTACCTCAATAAC
Organism: Leptinotarsa texana; assembly: GCA_015342105.1. Classification (NCBI taxonomy): domain Eukaryota; kingdom Metazoa; phylum Arthropoda; class Insecta; order Coleoptera; family Chrysomelidae; genus Leptinotarsa; species Leptinotarsa texana. The sequence continues at coordinate 4,770 of WOGN01003283.1, forward strand.
AATTTATTTTCAAAAAATTTAAAGAATATCAGAAGAACTAATTCAAAAAGAATACTCCACATGTGCTACTTAATATAAGCAAGACAAATGCAGATAGTCGTCATTATTTTCAATGATATAAACCTCAATACGTTTTCTTGAAATGTCATTATTGGCGGTGAGACATTCCATCAATCAAAATAAAAAAAATCATAATCAATGAATCGTACATCCATCCTTAGGAGGGATGTACACGTCAAATATTGTTAAATAGAACAAAATATAATGGAATGTCACAAAACACTTATAGTATAAAAACATTGACAAATATGTGTAACTTACAGATAAATAAATCAAAAATCATCATTTAGGAATTAATTGTTGAATAGTAGGCTTTTGTACACAGCAATGTGTTCAATTTTTTTTTAAATTTTTCAATGTCCAATTTTTTAAGATATTGTCGAAGTTTATTAAATATCCCTGTAGAATTTTTTGTGAACCCAATTTTGTACTTTGATACTTTAGTACTTTTAAAAGTTTGTACTTTGACAAAGCGGCTTTACAGCTGTTTCCATTTATTATATCAAAAATGAGACAGATAATTCGCTTCTGACATAACAAACTAAATACCAGATAGGAGTAAATCAATGCATAGTAAGTATCATTGAAAACTGTTTGATTCACCGTAGACTTCAGTTTCAAAATTGCATAGAATCCTGAGCTCAATTTCTTTCAAACATGCACTTCATGTTAAACACTTATCTAGGTATGCCCCTGAAAATTTTATATTGGTGCTAGTTGATACTTCATCAGTAGTTATGTTATTGTATATTTGTTGCCATTTGGAATTGATACATACGGTTTTATTCAAGTATGAGATGAAATTATTTCTATTATACCAATTTTCAATGTAATATATAATATAGCGTTTTTTAGTGCCTCTGGTATCTGCGCTGTAACCACTACTGAAAATATCGTGACAGATCCTGTTGAGAAATCAGGCATGTTATTTATAAATATAATGCACGTGGCCCCAGTACATACCCCTGAGGCATCCCAATATCATTAGTCATATACGCTGAACAACATAGGCGCAGGAAAGATCGAAGAAGATACACGATACACATTGGTCTGAGTCAATACCTTCATAGACATGACTCATGAAATCGCACACAGTATCCTGCTGTACAAATCTAAAAGGCATAACCAACCACACGGTTTTGAGTTACAATTTTCACAATTTTTTGAACCAGCGCAAATCAAACAATCAATAATGACCCAAAAAAGATAGTCAAACAGATTCAAGTCGAGTTGAGAGGAAACAAAAAAAAAATAAACGATGCAAATTCTACTCGTGATATAGAACATGAATCAAAATAGTGTGTTCAATTGGTCATGAATATTTTTGAAACGGTTCCTATTGTGGTGATTATTGTACATTTGGAAAACTGCATTTATGTGCAATAAACTTCCTGAGATCGTTTTCCCAAATGAATTTAATCTCCAGCGATTGAAATCCAACGTGAGTCGCTACTTCTGCACAGGCACCGCTTTTAGAGCGTCTTAAGGTTTTTTCTGTAGTACTTGAGTTATGTCCTTAAAAAAAAGAATGTCCAGAAGATCAACTGCACTGTTCTCAACTGTGTCAGAACTTTCAGTCAATAAGCGTTCAAGCGTTATTGATTTTTTTTGATTGTGAGTTTTTGATCAGAATCGTCAAATGCAACCCAGTATTATTATCTATGATAGGCGAAAATGACGTGAAGCTTACCTTTGGAAAGCAATTGTCCATGATGAAATTTGCAAGGTGTTTAGTAATTATGGCTTCACTTGTCTACAATATGACTTGGAATGCATTGCTCACGAAGAATGAATGAAAGTATTTTTCCCACTTTTGGTTGGTATGATGGATTTCACACATTGACATTCTTGACATTGACACCGATAGACATTCATGAACGTGTTGACCGTTAAAACGAGAATGATTTGAAATCTCAACAAAAACGAGTTCATGCTTCGTGTCATTATTCAAAAGATCTTGTCTGGTAGATAGATCGAGAAGAAAGGACTAGAAGAATGGCCGCAAGGTCACCTGATCATGGCTAATTTGAAGCTTCAGAACGTCCGTTAATAAATGGAAGAAATCGGATACCATTTTTGGTACTTATAAAAGTAAAAAGTTTGTGGGAAAAGTTCTGAATATTATTTATTTTTATACCTACATTAATGCTGCGCTTAAAAAGAATGACTTTTTTTTCCACAAAAATGACAAGCTCTATAGGAACTTGATGAATAACTTTCTTTATGAAAAGAGAAATGAAAATTTCTATGTTTTTTACCATTTTTATTCGTAACTAACGCTACTACAGTTTCGTCCTATATGAAAATTTTCAAACTTAAACAGTAACAAAGAGTTTATTGTTTAAGTTTGAAAGTTTCCATATAGGACGAAACTGCAGTAACGTTAGTTACAAATAAAAGTGGTAGGAACTTGATGAATAACGTTCTTTATGAAAAGAGAAATGAAAATGTCTATGTTTTTTACCACTTTTATTTGTAACTAACGTTATTACAGTTGTTTCCTATATGGATATTTTCAAACTTAAACAACAACAAAGAGTTTATTGTTCAAGTTTGAAAATGTCTATATAGGACGAAACTGCAGTAACGTGAGTTACAAATAAAAGTGGTAAAAAACATAGAAATTTTCATTTCTCTTTTCATCATGATCTCCTACCACGTAGTAACGGCTGCATCCATCAATTTATTAACTTTCTTTATGTTCACTTGTAATTGAGACCTTTTCAAACTCAATCATTATTTTCCGTGTTTACACTGTGATAAAAGTTAAATTGGTCAAACATCAAGGATACTCAAAAACCGTATTAACTATCACAAGAGCGATTGCTCGTTAGCTCCATATAGTTGTGCCGTGGATGGGAATGCCAGATAGACAGGACATTTTATCAATTTCAATAAAACAAATTTTTTTCTGAACACCAATTATAAGAAATTGACCTTGTTTTGGTTTCAACAGCTCACTATGTATATTCAAATATCGTTTGTATATTTTTCTTCCGCCCAAACATTTTGGAAACAATTCATATCATTCGAAGGTAATGTGCCATAAAAAGATGAACATGACATAATTTCACCCACCGTATCTGTTTTTATTCTGCTCCAGTGAACCGCGTTAAAAGTTGAATTTTCCGGCGCCAAAACTCTTTGAATCTAATATCCGATAGATACACCCCTGTCGATGCATCGGGTGGAAAGTAGGTCTGACAATTCTCCGATAACTTCATTTTAAAGTGTATCTAATACGGTTTACTCAAACTTCCCTCACCCGCAACGGATACCGGGTAAATATTTACCGTAAACACGCTACCTTGCACGAAGCAAGAAGCAGGATAGTAAAATTCACATAAAAATTCATCCTGTCTAAGGGATGGCAGGTGATTCAGGTGATGGGGATGAGGGAAAACAGCACTGAACCACTTTACTTACGGGCCAAATTATTACGCTTCTCCTATGAAGCAATAGTTTCCAAAACTTTTTAAGCCGTGGCGCTGATGATTTTCAGCTTATTTTTGGCAATGCCTTTGAAATAAAGCGAATCCTAAAGGTTTGAAATCTCAAGTTCAAACGAATTCCATGCTCTGCTGCTATATTAACATCAAATCTAACTTTACAAGGCTCATTTTCACTGTCCTCATTATTTTAATGAAATTGACATATAATTTGAGAAATATAAAGAGAAAAATGTTTTTCTGAGAGAATCTGGTGCTTGAAAGAATAGCCTTGACGGTGCGGTTTAGTGAAACGTGGCGTGACGTCATCAGATATAAGAAATGCGAAGCCGGTGAGGTAAAAATTTTGTATTCAACGAAAAAACGTTTGTAACTGTTACCTAAACTGAAGAATTCAACAAAGTTTTGCAAGTAGCTCTGCAGATAAAGAAATTGTTGAATGATTTTTTTTGTAACGCGGATCATGTAAATGTAAATACATCATATTTACCCCAAAGTATTAAAGATAAAAATGCATTTGAACCTATTCATAATGTAACAATTTGTTCTTAACAAGAACGTGAATCACGTAGTGGCATTCGTGACACTTGGCTGAGGGTGGTTTGAACATATTGAAAATATCAATATCTTTACGGCTAACTGTATACAGTGCATTTCTTTAATTTCCCCCCCCCTTTATTTTTTGAACGGGTCAACTGAAAAAATTGAAATTTGGGATAATGAAATCAAAGCATGAATATTTTGATTTGAAGTGAAATTGATAGATGAAACTTTCAAGATGGCGACTAGGCGCCATCTGAGAAAAAAATTGAATAGAAGGGGGGCTCTTGTGAGACATCTCTTTGAAGCTCCTGACAAATACTTCACAACCCTTCAATATAATATCAATATCTTCAACTACTACAAAATGGCGGAACTTTTGATAATCTGTTCAAAAAAAATCTGTTGAAAAATCTGTTTTTTGACTGAATACATTGTCATTTAACTATATAATATGAGGTAATAAACTTGAGTTCAAAATGGTTGATTTGAACTTCTTGACATATGAACAGCCTATCCGATATTTCACGCCGAACATTTTCGAACACAATAACGTTAATATCTCTACAAATATTTATTATTCTCTGCCGTATATCCAATATTGAATTAGGTTCAGTTTCTTACACCTTTTGCTTCAAGTAGCCCCATAAAAAATGTCCATAGGTGTGAAATCTGGCGACGGGCTGGCAATTCTTTAGGACCTCGACTGCCAATCCAACGACCGGGAAAAGTAGTATCCAAATAGTTTCTTACTTATCTGGAATAATGTAGTTGTGCTCCATCTTGTTGGAATACAATATTCATATTGAATTCATTTGGATTCGCTTCAGTGATGATAGGGACAACAGTAGTTCCCAGCATAATCAAATACAGTTCCCCTGTTAAATTTTGATCAATAAATAGAGGTCCTACAATATGGTTTCCCAATATTCCTGCTCAAATGTTTTTTTTGGATATTGGGTATGTGTTTCAGTTGATTGGTGCTAATTGCTGTTCTTCCGGAATGAACGGATGACCTGGGGACTTTTTTTGTTATGTACACTACCGGTAGTTGTGAATTTGGATACAAGTGACCTCAAATATTTTCTACAGATAGGACGATGCGGAAAACATTCATTGAGAATCCTTTCGGTCTCGTGGAAGTTACGCATCGCACCGTAAATAAAAATCGCTTCAATTTTTTCTTCCAATGGACTAGAATTGACCATTTTAGAGATTGTTGACGTGGTACCTTTCTACTAGTAAAACCGAAAGCTAAATGAGAATATTTTAACTGAACAATGATGTTCATTGTCATACTGAATTTTTCCCCTTTTTATTAACAAAAAAATAGTTTATCAAACCTTATAGGGTTGTTGGAATAGCCATATGGCAGATAAAAAGGAATATTTCTAGAAATATCGATGTTAGTATGTTTATCTTCAGGAAATTATGAAATGTTCCGCCATTTTGTAGTTGGTGAAGATATTTACTTCATATTCTAGGGTTATGAAGTATTCGTCAATAGGTTCAAAATGATGTATCATAAGACCCCCTTTCCATTCATTTTTTTCCCCAGATGGCGCCCGGTCGCCATCTTGAAAGTTTCATCTGTTAATTTCATTTCAAAATAAAGTATTCACGCATTAATCTCATTATCCCAAATTTCAATTTTTTGAGTTGACCCGTTCAAAAAATTAAAGGGGGGTACATTGAAGAAATGCACTGTATAAAGATTCTTCAGTATGTTCTAGATCTAGAAGTAGAACATGACGGGGCAACGAGCAACAATTTCGGTATCAGCTCTTTTTATTATGAACTGTGACGGATTTTTGAATTTGTGACGGGTTTTTAAGGTTTGCCAAACATATGGACATATGGACATATATTTCAAGAGTTTTTTCCGTTTATATGAGTCCACTTCAAACTGTAATATCTCAATGAATATTCTTTCAATTAAATATCAATAAGCGTCATCAGAATCAAATCGCTGTTGCCAACGTAATACGAGTTTATTAATTCCATCAGCGTTAAAAATTGTGTGCGCTCGGGATTCGATGAAATCGACGACGGCTGTTTTTGTCTGGTTTTCTGTTATTTTCTGTTGACGATTGCCAAATGCTGCTAACGCAATTTTCAGTACATTTCGTCGATTTCCTCACAATAGAACTCTGTTTTGATGGTTTGGCCCGGTTACAATAAGTTACATTAAATCACACCAGCCGTTGACTACTATACATTGACCATGCTCTTTTTTTATGGGTTTTCGCCTTTGGGAAGTGCCTGGATGGCTCATTGGTATCTAACCAATGTCCTGAATGTCCCCTGTTGTCGTAGAGGATCCACTTTCCATCAAATGTGGCAATCCGATCAAAAAATGAGTCGTTTTGATTGCCCAAAAACAAAGAAGAACAGACCTCGAAACATGACAGTTCTTTCGATCGTTCAAATCGTCGGGCACCAACTTTTTGAGGCTTTTGATCTTTCCAATACGTTTTGAACCTTCAAAAAACGCAAAGGAGCTGACACCTTGTTCTTTCGCCATTCCACGCATCGTTTGTGATGAATCAGTCTCCACCAGGGTCATCAGATCCGCGCTTTGGATTGTTGAACATTTTGGGGCTTATTTTCGAGGCTAAAATCTCCGGAACGAAATGTTCCAAAACAATAACGAATAGTGCGTTCATCAACTCTATTATTGCCAAATGCCTGGTTAATTTTTTGGGCTGTTTTGGAAGCGCTTTGTTTCAATTTGAATTCGTAGAGAAAAGTTGAAAAAAATCCGCCTGAGGTCTACACATTGTAATAAGCTGAAAAAAAGGAAAAAAATTAAATTTGGAAAGAAAAATAGCATGGGTGTATAGAGTATAAAATTCTCTATCGATCAATGTTTACTACGACACAGTAGAATGGGGAATGGTTTTCCTGACGAAAATCAAGTAGTTTTCATATTAAACTTATCATTTCAACCTTTTTCTATAAAAAATTATTTAAATACTTGGAAAAGAGGCATGAAATAATGCATTCAACATTTAAAGGGATTCGTTTCTATTTCACCATTTGGCAACATCGGTTATAGCTAATATAGGACAATGATTCTGTTACCTGTATGAGAAAAACAAAGATGACATTATTTCAGAGGCATGCTGTTCTGTTTACTTATGTTCCGAGACATTCTCTGACATATGACATTTTGAGTACCTAACATATCATCCTCTATATAAATAAATAACAAAACAACTGTTGTTTATGTTGCTTGCGGAGGTAGTATTGAACTATAATTTATATTTTGCCTCAATTGTTGATTTATAAAGATAATTTTCCTTTTTTAAAGTAGAATAATTATATTATTTCAACTTGACATGTTATATGCAAAGTAAAATATTTTTAAGAATGGCAGGTAAAGTTCTAGGCGCTATTACTAATATGTGAATTAGAAACAAATCCCTTTAAAAATTAAAACCCAACATTACTTATACCCATATTACCCAATATACTTTTCGAAGTGAATTTGAAAAACTCATGAATTGAAGTCAACTTTATTTTGTTCAAACTTGCAAATGCTGTTAATAACCGAAATTGAGGAATATTCCCCATTATTATTTATGGAGCCACAAAACAACTTGGCATTTAAATGGACAACACTTTTGAAACGCAAAAATGTGTTTGTGTTTAAGACTGGAAGTTATACTTTTTTATTGTTTTTCTACAATTTTTTCTGATATTTTTGTCAAATCTAATTATAACAAAAAGTTGGCTGACATGTCATCTTTTATGTAAAGAACCACATGTGTTAAAGTTCTATTACAATAAAATTCCTTTGTGAACATTAATTATTGTTCTCCAAAAAGTCAAAGGCACGTTACGTCAGAAGTTTATACTAAAAGGTTCTTCATTAAATTTTTCAATGGTCAAGCAAAGTTTTGTTGAACCTAATGATAAGTATTTTCGAAACGAACTCATTTTTTCAAAAGTCTTTCTTGACTTCTTGTTATCAGATAGATAAACGAGACACTTCCAAAAATACCATTTGAAACTCTTTACTGGGTAGAGATTCCATTCTGTTGAGGCTTTTTTGTCAAGAAAAACTCTCATGCATATCAAGTGCCTGTCCAGAAAGTACACATTTGCAAGCTAAATAGATGTCTCGCATAGGCAGTACAATCTGAAATTGGTCGTTTAGAGCGTTCCAGAACTGTTTATTAGCGTCGTGTTATGCTAAAAGTTCGAGAGAACCTGAGATTAGCACGCATCCGCCGGGTTAAAGGCCCTAATGAAATTCTTAGAACGTAATTGCAGTAAAACATGGAAAATAGCCTTCGATCGTTGTCGTTTGTGTTACTACCTGAAGCTGAAAGGTCGGGAGTTTGCTCCATTCGCTTCGTTTTGCCCTTATGAGAAAACATCAAGCCGCAATGCCGTGCATTTAACTTTTTCGTCTTTGATCTGGGTCGCGGATATGGGTCTCAATTGGGCGGAATGGGAGCGTTATTCCAGAGCCGTAAGACATATTTTATGAAAGTGAGAAAGAAATTGTTTGGGTTGTTGAATATTGAGAGACTGGTGTTCATTAGATCTTGTTGCAAAGGACAAAGAACCCTTAGGAAATGTGGCTCACATTCCTTGACGTCATGTGACCCATCAGAAGTCCAACATTATTCACATACATTTTGTGCAATCGCTCCTGAAACTTCTTTGTTGAGTGGCGCTAAGAAATCTTTGTGATACTTGAGTGAGCTAGGAAGAAATGAACTCCAAGCACAATCGAGGATAATTCAACAAAGGCCACCAAATTGTTGATACCTTAGGTTAAATTATAGCAATTTTCGTAAAAATCAGCTCATGTTACTTACTCATTATGAAGTTTTCTATAGATGAAAGAATTATCGTAGTAAAAATGAATACTGTAACATCGAGTGGTAGAGGAGAAGATCCAAATTTGGGCTAGGGTCTGAATTCTGGTTAGCGTGAAATTCAGTACAAGGAGGTGCTGGAACCTAGCGGAGAGAATGTAAAACAATGTTCAAGGTTGTTCCCATTTAGTTAGAGGGATAGTTCTGTTCCGTGACACGTATATGCGTAGTGAAATATTTTTTGAATTTGACCATCTGGAAATTTTGCGGATACATTTTTAAGAGCATTCTTACTAATGAGTTTGATTATAAATATATTAAGGTTTTAATATAAATTCAGTTCTTACCTCTCCTCTTACTTGTTCCTGTATAACTAACCCAAACCGACGCTATAGTAAAGGTCCAAATTCAGGCTAACAGTGGGCCATCTATTCAATATTTCTTATTCTTACCGTTTACATTCCAGAATGCCAAGGAGAAACCCCAAGTACACACCTAAGATTAAAAGGAAGAACTGAAATGGAGTGGGCATGGAGAAGGCAATTCGTGCCGTTAGGCTTTGTTTATGTTTTCCCCGTGTATTACTAAATTTGGCCCTAGTCCAAATTCAGACCACATTTCAAAAATATGAGATTTTGGCATATAATTTGTTTTGATGAAAATCTTCAAAATAGGTTTATTTTGTATTTTTTTAATATAATGAACTTAAATAAAACCTTCCAAACGTGCAATTCATTCCCAGTTTAAGTTAGTTCTATTCATTTTAACAAAGTTATGGTAAGAAAGTAAACGGTAGCCCGAATTTGGACCAACTTCTCTACCTAATGAACAAGCACTATTATCAAATTTATGAATTGACAGTTTCAGTAAGATATTTTTCTACTATGCCTAGACCAAAACATATTCATGGAGGTGTTGCGATTTTAGTTAAAAAAAACTATTATTTCTAATATGTGACATCGAGGTTTCGAGTGTACACGTAGTTACTTTGTATATATAGATCTTGCAATCGAAATTTTGAAAGTGTTACAAATACATTCGATGTGATACTCCTCGGTGATTTCAATATAAATTTTTTGTCTAACAACAAACTGTTATTGTTCAGAACTAATAAATGTACTCGACTCTTTTGATATGACTGCCACCATTGAGGAACCCACAAGAATTTCCCTAGACGCTGTTACCTGTATAGATAATATCTGAACTAATATTCCTGATTACGTTTTCATGACAGGTGTTCTTGAACCCTGTCTATCAGATCACTTGGGACAATACATGCTGAGTGAAATTACAGTTACATCAAAAAAGACGCCATTTATAAAATAATATTTTTTTTCAATATTGACTGGGGTATTTTCGAGAACACGGATCGTTCTCCGGTTGCTTTGGGTGAACTTCTTGTGGTGGTCTTGAATGGTTATGTGGTCGAGATGTTTTCTTTTAGGAGGGTGGGACATCATCGCGATCAAAGACCTTCAGTCAGTTGTTTCGGTGATGAATTGCGCTCTAAGAGGGAAATTCTCTCGAGCATCAGGGTTGTCGAAAACTCTGGAAAGGATTCAGTGACGCAAAAATTACGAAAAGTCTATACAACGGGCAAAACGAGAATCGTATGAAAGTTCTCAAAATATCAGTAGAGACACTTGGAGGCTCATCAATTATGAATGTAATCGGAGTCCTTCTAGGAAAATTGATACACCGCATTCGGAGAATGTAAAAAAAATAAAAATCTGTTTTTTCGTTAATCAGCTGTCGCCCCCCAACTCTCAGAAGTTGAAAAACTTGTGCGAGCTAAGGACTAAC
>WOGN01003284.1:0-15452 GCA_015342105.1 Leptinotarsa texana
AAGGAAAGCCCCCTACCAAAAGGGACATCCAAGGCGGCGAGAGAAATCTCGGCCTCACTACAAAACACACAAGACCCATAAAAATACAAGATGAAAGAGACAGAGGTGACGCACTTAGAACTTGACAGAAAACAAGATGACGAACGACACCTGTATGTACGGAATGTTCCAGAAAATTTTCTGAACAATGTGTTCAATGAAATGTGATAAATATCTGTGAGTTACCAGTTTTCTAGAAATATTTACTGACATGTGAGTAACATAGTTTTTGGTAAACAATGTGATATTTTTCAACCTAGACAAATGTAAGAATATCTTCATTTTTGTTGTTTTGAAGTTTCTTTTTTTATGATAATATCCATTATGGTTTTTACACTACCTACTTATTTCGGTAAAGCTGTTATTTTTTAGTTGTTTTTAGATGGCTCAAGTTATTTTTATGCCAATAAGTTATATGAAAAGAAAATACAAGACTAAAATGCTAAGTTGAAAATAAATACTGATTTTGTAATTTGAAAAATGATGTCGAATGGAAAATATTCCACATTTTGACTTTTTTAGCCCAGTAATCAATCAAACGACCTTACTCATAACTGTGAGGCTACTAACATTTAACGTGATAAATAGGGGTTGGGAAAATTCTAAAGCCCGTACTCATATTTATTTGAAAATATGCACTGCTTTATAAAAGTTATGCAGTAACTATCCCACTCACTCTACGCTGATAGCCGTCATTATGACGGATGTTCCTTGGGTACCATAACTCAGAGGTGTTTCGTGTAACGGGTTAATAACACGACTGACACATGTGATTCGATAGGCTACCTTACTTAACTATGAAGATGTAAAAAACTACTGAGAAGAAGAATTTAACATTCCCATTTAGAGTTTATTTGAAAAAACTGAGAAGGAAAAAAAACATTTTCGGTGCTTGCTACCCAGTACGTAGTAAATCATATAAAAGAGTTATTAGGCGATTAATCCATTTTTTGTAATATTGAACTATCACAGTGAAAATGTATTCCATTCGTGGAAAATTTTCTTTGAAGGAAATTGTTATTTAAAAGTCTTTTCTCGAAATTTATCTTATTCCTGGTGCAGTCGAAAGTAGCATTTGTATAACGATTCTAACTATATAACTTACGAAAAAACTGCGAAACAGCTGAAGACGTTGCTAGATTTACCTTCGACACGTTAAAACAAGTAACCTATAAAATTTTCAGTAATTCCAAGAAAAGTTTCAATGAACTGTTTGGGAACTTTTGTTGTAGTTGTGAATATTACTGGAGTTTTTTTTTTATTTTACCCAACATCAACTAGCTTGATCTTCCTTTTGAAGATGATCACTTGTTCATAGAAACACGTATCGAGGTGTTAAAATAACAGTTCGGTGTTGGGAATATTCAAAGAAAGTCATTGAATACAATAAATCACTTGTAAAAAGAACTTTTTTTGTAAAAATTTTCATTTAATGTTGTTAACTCCTGCATCCTTTTAAAACCTCCTCAGTAGATATGCTTGACGTCTTTTCAGTGAACACAGAAGTTATTTCAGTAGCATTCATCTAGAAACAGAGTATCTTTTGCTCTTATATATTCTGAATTTTGAATAAAAAACTGTTCATCTCATTGAAAACTACAACATTGAAAACAATTTTTTTTTTGAATAATCTCATGAGTGCTTTTCATTTGTCAGAATTTGATTGATTCCATTGACTGGAATGTATGAGAAATGTGTAAATACTGATGTAGGCTAGCTTTTGACCTCAAGGTGTTACGGAATAAAAGTCTTGAGAACTCATCCACGTGTAAAAATTATTATTTCGAAATGATATTTTCCATCAAATACAATTTATAAGGATTCAAATTCGACTCAAATCGATATTTTCGCATATCTACAGCTTAGTTATTCCAAAAAACTCATTGGATATTCTGTATCCCTTGATAAATTCTATTCAAAGATATTGTATTCATTCTCTGTGTATTTTTTTGAATCCCTACCAAAATTTCGGAAAATTCGTTTCATTTAGATTCAAGAGATCAATTTTTCAGTAAAGAAAAGTTTTGACTTTCCACTTCTCCTTCTTCATACAAAAAATGTGTGAATCTTCCAAAGGAAGGAAGAAAACAATTAATTTCAAAATGATCATCAAAGAAATAACTTTCAGATACAAACTATTCGTTCTATTCAGTTTGTACTCCAAACATTTGTTATGTAACTGAATCAATTATCATTCACAAAATTGATAGGCATTACAGTATATAAAAGAGATGAAATTTCACTTACATGGACTATTCTCATTCTCAATGGCGGACATCCAATGTTTCAGAATAAGACACTTGCCTTATTGCTTCTTTAGCACCAATCTGGATAACATTACAAAATGAAACAATCAATTCATTCATAAAATCACGACTTCATGTCACGAATAAGTTATATTTTATTTGTTTTATTCGTTGAGATGAGGCACGCACGTCTGTGCGTCTAGACTTCTTACGTCGTTTTCAATTTCGTGCAATTCAAACCCAAAGCGTTTATCAAACTGACAAAGAAATATATAATGGCATTAACATAAATGATTTGGAATATGAGAAAATTCCAATTTCCAGCCTTTGCCTCTCACATTCCTGATGTGGGAATTCAAATGTTATGCCTTCACATCTAGCACCATAAAATATGGAAGTTTTTCATGAATGCCATTCCGGAGACATTGAAATATATATCGCACGAAAGATTTGAACCTAATAAAATGGATTCCAAGAAAGATAGACGTGTATTCGTCCCAACATGAGATGCCAACTAGGTTTATTACACGTGTGAAGTGATATGTGTCTTGGGAAAATCACATGTTGCAGCCTTTATCACAATCAATCGTGAACATTTTTAATGAACAAGTTTTATCACTATATTACTTCATGGGCATTTTTTATATCAACATGAACAGAAAAAATAAATTGAAAGAATATTTTAGGTATGGAAACTAATGAAATATCTACTTATGAATCAATTTTTGAATCGTGTTGTAATGAAAATATTAAAAAAAAAACATAATAGTTACAACAAACTATGATTGCGTTGCTAAAGGAATACGTTAGAAATAACCAGTCCTGATGGTCCTTCGTGACCTCAATGAAAAACTTCAGGCGTTATACTTCAATTTTACACTTATGATGTACTGTTTGGAACCTTTGGTGTAGTAATGAATATTACTGGAGTTTCTTCCCCAACACCAAATCGTTATTTTTATACATCGACACGTGTTTCGATCACCAAGTGATCATCTTCAAGAGGAAAATAAAACAGTTTTATCTTTCTCATGGTGATCTAAACACGTGTCGAGGTATAAAAATAACGATTTGGTGTTGGAGAAACAACTCCAGTAATATTCAATTTCATAGTCAATCTATTACCCTGTAGTGAAATTTCATTCAGTAACGTCCGTGCTGAGATTTTTGAATTTACTTTTTTTCATATGAAGAACTGGCTAATAGATGTATATTAGAGTTTCAAATTAATGACGATGATATCAAGTTAATTTCTGTCATTCACAACGAAATTGTGAATGACAGAATAGGTCAGGATATTATTTCCTTATTGGTGTAACGTCCCATTTCCAACTTTCCTTTTTATAATATTCGTGAAACAATCTGAGCTCGAAAAAACCTGTTTACCAATTTTAACTTATAGATTGTAACGTACCATTCATATAAAAAACTATATATTATATTTTCACAAATTTGGAATTCTTCTGAGCAGCCGACAGTAGTTTTACAAATAAATAAAAATCAGAATCATGACATTTATTCAGAGTCCATACTGTTTGTTTTGATTATTTTTATTTATGTTACGGTTAGGTATACAAATAAACATCAGCTAGTTCTGTCCTTCGTTAGCTTAGTTGTACAGTCATAAACTTTATTTCAATAGTGTAGTTGTACTACACTATTACTACACTACTACTATATTTAATAGTGTAGTGTTACGTGAAGTGAGAAGCGAGGTACAGAGAACTAGCTACTTTTAGTAATGGTGGGCTTTGTTTATATGTCTATTTTATTTGGTCAGAGAATTGATTGAACTATGAATAAATACCTATTCTGTGTATGAAGGGTTGAAGTTTTGAAAGGATGTTTTTTGTGCTTGGCTTCGTATAAAGAACACGTAGTGAAAATAAAATATTTTTTTCATGACCATTAATTCAAATCAATTGCAACTTTCAAGTTATTCATAGATATGAATTCAAATATGAATAAGGTATATAAAATCATATTTTGAATTTGTTAATTGTAACTAAACGTAGAGGCAGATGAGTCTCTTTGGAGAATAACAAATCAACAGCCTAGAGTTTCCTTGGTGGTTTCTGGAAATTGAATTTCTATCAGAAGTTGTAGGGTTGAGTGCATTAAGACCATCACTGGAAAGAGTGGAATACTTCCAAACAGTGACACTCTGATTGATTCATTCAAAATCGTGTTGTTGATAAAAGAATTTTGAAGTACAAAATCCTATTAAAACTATCAAGTGAAGCATATTCCTTGATTTATTGGTATTCTGGAAGTGTCCCCTATCATGGTGTGACAAAGTTGGTCTACAATGACAAGTGTTGAAAAATGATCCAGCATTCCTATACACTTTTGTAGATAATTTATAACTTCTATGAAAGATCAGGAACAGACCTGCGCCGTTGCCTCCACAATTCCAGAGAAAAGTATAAGGAAACGTTATATTGGTAATATTGTGCATGAACTAGATATTTCTGCTTTCTCGGTATATTTTAATTGTCTTTCAGTCAATACCATTTACAGTGGTTACTTTTTTCACTCTCATCGATTGTAATCCCCACATTTCGTGCAACTTAATCTCATTTTTTCTTATCGTGTTTTTTCTGATGCATATGTTGAATCAACCACATCATTTCTCAATATCTTGTTGAAAGTTATTATATGAGTTCTTCAACTCATAATGGGGTTCATTTTAGTGGCATGTGTTTCTCCTACCCACATTTTGATGAGTTACTCCAGGCCTTCAATAGTAGCCTTGAATGAGTCGCCATTTCATCTCAGGATCTAGGATACTACGATAGAGTTTTACAAATAGTGACGTATACATTTCTAGGATAACTGCAGAACGTTATTATCTTTTTGCTGGTCATTTCGATGACTTTGCTGGTCGATGATTCTTGATTTCTTCATCAAAATCTGTTGAATTCTAATCGATATCAACAAGCAGACAGTCACAATCTTCTTCAAAAACTGAAAAATTGCGTGTTTTTTATATTGAATTGATATAGGTCATCATAAATCAGTATGAATGAGTGCACCTAGACTTTCAACTTTCAACGGAACTTTGGCGATGTTGTTTTTCATATAAGTGTGTCTCAAAGAAATCTGTTGCAAGTTCTAGGCTACAGTTTCCAAAAAATGTCTGTATAACATACTCATTTTGATGATCTAAGCGTTCGTGCTATATACCTGAAGTATATATGTATATTTCTGTGATAATTTCAAAAGTTTTAATGCAGATATGCATTATGTATAGTTCATTACTTCTAGTACCATGTCTCACGATATTGAAGTTTTTTGTCTCCAAACTGAAACCACCCTTCTTGAAAATTAATCGCGGATATATTTTCCATACAATAATGTTCGTCAAATCATGATGCCTCTCCTAAATGCTTGCATCCTTTGTCAATTTCCATCTTCAGAACATATATGAAGCTGAAATGTTTCAAACGTGGAAAACCATATTTTGTACCTATTTTGGCCCTAGAATTGACTATCATCACCCATATTTCGTGTGCGTGACCTATACTGTAGATGAGACATATTTCAAAGGAATAGATCATTTTCAATTGATTTTGTGAAAATATGCTCTAAATCTTGTGAAAAAATTGATTTCTGGGTTGCTTTATCGAAATTAAACATAAACTCTCATCGAAGTAACTATTTTATTTACGAATTTTCAATTGAATATCATTTGATGTGATATTCAGCAGATTGATTTTTTCTTTCACATTTATGCTCTTCATAATTTATTTTCGGAATCAATTTCTATATCTAGGGATTACATTCCATGTTTCCATTATAATCCTCTTCTAGAATAGAAATACCATTACTTACTGAGTAACGATTTGAAAGCATATCAATTCTCGGTTTATATCATGAAACCTGAATCAAACTGTCCCACTTAGAGAAATCATGAGTCCGCAATATTTCCACGTTTCTGCAGCCGCACAAGCCATTAAAAGGAATTATGAGAGGCACATTACAGTAGCAGACCTTTATATTTCATTGCTCGAAAATTCGCTTTTATAATACTAACATGAAAAGAGCTGGTGTTCCCATTTTCGGTAAATCAGTGAACATTGAATGACATTTACGATATATGATTTTAAGTATTTTTATCGGACTTGGACCTGTTAGCCCAAGTCCAAGTGGCACTGCAGTATGGATATTATTGTTTTGGGTTTGTTTAGTCAAGTCGATTCATATAGAAAATATATAACTTCATTTTGTCCCAAATGGGTGTCAAAATATGCTTCAAGTTTACGAAGGTGTCAACTCAATTTTGCAGTGAAATTCTGAAAATGGTTTGTATGAAAGGGATAAATGTTTTCTTCAAGTATAAACTTTGATTTATAGGTGTGCCAATAATCTGAGGAACTGAGATTCAAAACATGTTAGAGTTTGTTGATTTTCTCACCGGCTATAACTCACACAGGCGCAGATGAAGACTTTACGCTTCAACACTTCTCTATTAAGCGTATTGAAAACATCGCATTTGATTCGTAATAGTGTTCGGTTGTAGATCGACTTAATGCACGTTTATATAGATCCAATTACAGAAAGATCTAGTTCAAGTAAGCATATTCAACTTTGTTGTTAGAAAAATATGATATTGAATTGATATGTTGAATAATATTTCAGTAGAGTAGTCAATTGAGTGTTTAATATCTACAAGGTATGTAGTTCAGTTGAATGATTATTATTGGCAGTTACAAAACAATTCTATAAACGTTTTCTAACTGTCATCTAATTTTATTGTTCAAAAATTATTTCTAATCGCTCATAATATGTTTATCAACTATACAATATATGCAATATTTGGTGAAATCGGCTGATATTTGATGAAAATAGATAATGTATTCCAGAAACCTTTCATTGCGAGATTTAGTGAAAATCTCGAAATAAATTGTTTTATTTGAATAAAATACATACACGTTCGTTTCATAGAATATATCGTTATTTTATGGAAATTTTTTACCCATTAGAAGAATCTCGATTAAAATTTAAATATATTACCAGTGAAATGTATGATTTAGTAATTGTAAATGCCTGAATTTTCTAATTATATTAATACCCATGTCAAGATATCAGCGATTTATGATTATATCATCTTGCTAACTCTTGTTATCGGTAGACTTTGGGTTGATCAAATGCTCCGTCTATTACTGCGGTATCGATCGAAGTGCTGAAGTTGTTGTCAACGGACAAACTGCTGTGTAGGAATTTGTCTTCGGTTTTATATCAATATTGTCTGGCGTGTCTTCATTTCTTTCGTTTGGCTTGAACGATTTTGTTCGTTTAACATTAAAAACAGGTAGCCAGATTTTATTGATGTTTATTGTCTCTTCCTTTCTATGGCAATCATCCTTGTGTTTCGGAGTTTACCTCCCTAAATATTCTTGGATAGTAATTTTGAGTTTTTCGAGTATTTGTACATCTTAGAATGAGAAAATGTGAATACCTTCTTTTAGAGTAAGCTCAGTTTTTATGTTCAGAGAGACGGGTACCTAGGTATACTTTTTTTCGTAGTTACATTCTAAACCTATCCGTATCTACAAGGGATCTATACTCCTGGTTTTTCTAAGAGCTCTCTGTGATCCTTAGCTGACCTTAGACTCTTTCTGGTGAATTTTGTTGGTCTAAATATAGGTTATACGTCCTATTTTACTGAAATTCTTTCGATCCAATCTGTATGAAACATTTTCAACATAGGGGCGTAAAACTTTTTCCTAAATTCTCCACAATTGAAGCAAATAATTGTTCATATTCCTTAATTTCCAGCCTGAAAATAATCTGAATCATATATTTTTTTAATTTCTAGGACGTTATTTTGTATTTATTCTGACAGATATATTATTACCATTGAGGTTGTACGTAATGAATCATTTTTGAAATTGGATTTTTAACGTTTTACGAATGTTTACTTACATATTCTCTCTAGATTGTCATCAAAAATGAATAAAGACGTAGAAATAACAAATAATGTTATTATTATAATTCATATAGGTGTTCTTTCTGAATGTACTTTTTTTTGGGAAATTCAAAGTTGATATGAAAGTTGCTGTTTCAAGAGGGCTTTTTTCCAGTTTGTGTCTGAAAGTTACTTCTCTGCACGATCTACTCATCTTTGTATAGAGGTAATTTTTTGAAATTTATTGCTTTCTTCCTTCCTTAGGAAAGTTCTCACATTTTTTTGTATGGAGATGGAGGAGAAAAAAGTCAAAACCTTTTTCTTCCAAAAATTAATCTCTTCGAAAAACATACCCCTTTCAAGAAAAGTTAGTTTGTAAACCTTAGAATGATTTCTGGTGGTTTTAATCCTATCACTGCAGCCTATTCACACGGGCGCAGGTAAATTCGAGTTATTCTGTGGGCTTCCGGTCTGTCGAGTGACGATATGATAAAATATAATTATGGTTTTGTAGACATTATATCCAAAAGCAACACGGATGATTTATTTTTCAATTCTATTTCTTCACTCTATCATTATGAATTTTCATTGCTTCTATGGAATGATTTGCGGTTACGATGATATTATGATTGAAATTATGATTATAATTGTTCATGTGTCAATATGAATATTACTGGAGTTTAATACCAACACCAAACCGTTATTTTTAACAGTTCGACATATTTCAATCACCAAATGATCATCTTCAAGAGAAAGATTAAACTAAATTACATACAATATTGTCCTTACTTATACCTTAGATATCGCTTCTAGGTACCTGCGTCTTAATTATCTTAAATTGATTTTACAATATTGCCTTATCTAACAGTCAGGTGAATCTGCTAATGAAATATTATTTTAACAAGCTATATAGTATACTATTAGGTCCACTATCGTTTTTCATAATATTATTATGTTTACTTATTTCCACACTCTCATAGGAATCTAGATGTTGTCAGCTTGTCTAACTAATCTTAATGAACTAAAGTATATGCAAAATGGTTTTGTTGCAAAATATGATGGACGACAGCTGAGTTTGCTGATCTTTCATATTTTAGTGTTCCTTATATCCTATTTTAAGAGATCTTTAGTCCGTCCATAATATTTTGCATCCCAGTCCTTACATTTAATTCCGTAAATTTCTGACTGGAAGGTAAGGCAATATTGTAAAATTGATTTAAGACTAGTTGATAAGGCAACATGATAAGACAATTGAGTCACAGGTACCTAGCAGAGGTATCTGTGATATATATGAGGAAAATATTGTATGTAATTCAGTTCAATATTTCAGTTCCGAGATTGAACTACAGTAATTTTCGTTACTACACCAAAGGTTCCGAACAGTGTATCAAATGTTTCAGTATGACAACGTACATCATATTATTATTTTATATTCTTCTGTAATTTATGAAAGCATCATCCTTCTTTACTTTTCGTTTATATGACAACCGTTCCTATTATATAGTGATATGATACTTTGGCTTCATGCTTCAGCTACTAATTTTTGTTGTTTGGATTTTGTGAATTATGTTAACTTATAGGTTCCCTTTTGCCTTGCCGCAAGTACGTCACTCATAGTTTCCAAGACACATGTTCCAACGGGTTATTGCATACGGCATTATTGTGAGTGATTACTACACCACTGGCACTGGTATCACCGTGGTGACCCTATTCTGATAATAAGATTCGATACGTTTACTGAGAAGGTTGCTACTCTTCGACGTCGTAAGCTTGTCCTTTTAGATTGTCTGCTGCATTCCAAGGCTTGATGTTCTTCAGTATGCTCCAGATTGCAACATGCAGAGGAGTCTTCTTCTTTAGGTCGTAGTGAAGTCATTTGAAGAAACGAAATGTTCTTCGCCACTCGTTTTTTATGGTACGCATGGGAGTTCCATTTTCTTCTTTGAAGGTGGTTGACAATGTTTTGTGGTGTATTTCATCAGTTCGGACTTCCATTGTCCAATCTAATATAAAATGATTTGAAACCCTGAAAAAAAAAACAATTACAAACTTAAGAGGTTTCAAACCAAGTTATGTCACGACGTTTCGATTGTTAGTATCCACAATCGTCTTCGGGTGATAACTTGTTGCTTGTGCTTTCTTGTTGATTGACTTGGTGTATGGTATTTTCTGGTTGGCCAGAATTACAAAATTACAATTCTACATCTCATAGACGTTCAGGACCATTGGCGTGGTTTCGCTGTTTGGTAGTGCAGGAGGGTAAGCTGACAGTTTGATATTTTCAATAGAGAATTTTTTGATGGTTTTCAGTTAGAGCAAATGGGTAGAGACTTTCCATAAAATAAGTTTTTTGTTTTATACATGATATTTATATCAAATCAAAATAAATGTGTAACAAAAACAATATATTCGATAAAAAAAACTGTGTGTATTGTATTCAAAACACACTTCATTTTGAGATTTGAGTGTTTCTTGAATACGATGAGTATTTTCATCAAGTATTCAGCTTGAAAGACGTTTCACAGGTGCCTGATGGTTTGACTTCAGCTCTCTGCGCAGTATTAGCTGGGCCATTTGTTATTTTTTTATCGGGTATCTGCCACACGTACTTGAAAAATCGTAGGCAAGTGTAGGGTGTTCCCACCTGAACTTTAGTGTACCATATACACCTCTCCGGAATATGTTTATTATTCTGACTCCCACCCCGAAGTATGTTCGTGGAGTTGTTTCCGGACTTGGTCCGGAGTAGTGCAGCGGTATATTTCACTGAATCACCTGCGGATAGAGCTTATGACTCTTTGGAATTGATAATAAAAAAGAAAATAAGTATTATTACGAAACGTGACATTTTTTGGAGGAAGTGATTAATTGTGATTAATTTTGATCAGCAGTTGACTTGAATTTTCCTTTTCGATATTTGAGAACAAAGAACAGTGAAATTGTTATAATTCATTCCATGATCATTATCATTTTCATCATAAAATCATATGTTCCGGTAATGCACTGATTATTCTTTCAAAAAATTTTGTTTTACAGAGAAACGTATTGTCTTTTACAATCTCACATTATTAAGTAGAAAAATCAGTTTCTGGCACGAAAAACATGTTGTAGATTATTATAATTTCTGAGGAAGGTGACTAGTACCACCTAAAGCTCGACAAAACAAAGTTTTTTTTATTAGCCCCCAAAACCGGACTGCAACGACATGAAAAGTGAAATATATCAGTTTCCATTATGCTTTCGATATTTTATTTATTTCGAATGATTTTATTCCATTCAATTTAGATCAACGAAATAGATCTTTCTTTCAAAATAAGCCTTTTCAACATGTTCCTTTCTGAATGTAAAATCTTTGTTTTACTGAATTTGATTTTGTTTCCAGTTCCACTAGAAAGTTATGTTAGTACACAGGAGTTGCCTTTGACTTTTGTGGGAGATAATTCAACTCGATGACATTCTGAAAGTTCTTTCAATATAATTTTAGTCCCAATGATCGCGCAATATTTGGTAAACTACGATTTATTATTTTGATCAGGTGTTGTATCTTACAGTCATTTCAATATAAAATCAAAGTTTTCTTCAAAATTGTTTTAATATTTTCCCACTGAACTATATTTCGTTCTGAATAATATGTAAGAAAATGAGTAAGTTAATAACAGTTTTCCCAGTTTTTCCACATCAAGGTAGATAACAAGAGCAATATTTTGCACATGATGAACTTTTTCAATCAGTTATCAACAAATCTTCACTAATAAAGAATTATTCATTTGATATTATGGCTGGACAACTGATTTTTACATATTTTTCCATTTCCATTTTGCTTCTTTCTATAATCCTATCCCTAATGTCAAAATTATCCTCATTGAGACATTCTTTGCAACTCGCTATTGTAGCCGACGATGCGCTCATCAAAGTCATGGCACTATTATAGATTTCGAAAGCTCTCTCAGTTATCAAGGAATGCAATTTAACAAAGAGAGTAAGAGCCGAGCACAATGTCGCTAATCTGCATCTGAATGTGCAGTTTCTGATGCAGACTTTAGACCCGATCTGACGTCCATAATATTTTAGTGTCAGGACCCTCTGTCCACAAGCAATTATTGTCGGAGACGGTAGGTGCTTGACAAACAAAGGGGTGATGACGTATATATACAAATTCACCAAAAGTTTTCCGTTGATAAACCGGAAATCGAAAACTTTAAATCTCAGTTATAATAGGCCAATCAGATCAATGTACTACATTGTTACAAAATATCAGCAGTTCAGTCGATATACATTGAAGAAACATTGAGAATGAAAGAGATTAAGAATATTGCATGAGCATTTCATCTAATACTAGTACAGAGTTTTCTCAATTTCATCCAAAGCACTGATGGATGCAATCTCAAATTCATACATTTGTTCAAATATTCAGTACCGATAAATATTTTCTTTCAAAATCAAAGTCTCAAGTATCTAGAAGTCGAAGAAATCCCTTATCAAATATTGGTGAGAGAGTGTTTCTTGAACGATGTCACTGATTCAAGAGAGTGATTCCTAGCATATTTCAAAACCCAACATTTTTTCCAATATTCACTGACAGTCGTGGAAATTGAATATTTCAATCTTCTAACAGATTCAGAAGACATAGTTCTGCAACAGGTTGACGATAAATATTTTTCTACACATGCACATCAACTGGTCGTACCACTTCGTCACTTCCTGTATGAAATTCTACAAATTTTCCTGTGAAATATTGTCCTTAATTTGAAGGAAATCACAACAACAAAAATGATACACGAAGTGTCTAACACAAGCCTTTATTTTCAACTAACTTTAAAACACAAAAATAGTTTGAAATATAAAAAATGACCTCCATTCCGTACAAGTACGCTGCCTTGTATAGGGTGTCATAAAAATATAAAAACATATAATACATCTCCTCCCTAAAAAAAAATTCACTCATGTAAAAATATACTGCTCCATGTTGATTAGGCCATGGCCACGGGTTCAAATTTGATTTTTCAGGCGATTTCTTATTCACTATACAATTTTTGCAAGTTTCACGAATCACTTCAATTTCTTTATCTGAACCAGGCCGAAAAAAATGTGAGCGCCAAGACTCTTCATTTTTACTACACCCATGTGACTACGATGCAAACTTTTCAGTATTTTACCACGCAATTCATAGGGGATTACAATTCTATTATTCCACATTGAACAGTCTGGCTCAATGGTTAACTCATGCCTTATTTCATAAAAACTGCGAATATTTCCATCTTTACCCCACTTGTGAGATCCTGAAGGCCAACCATACTTAACAAAATTTGAAATGCTTTTCAATAAATCATCCTTGACCGTGACCTTCCGGACCACCTCAAAATTTATAGGAAAATGTCCATTGTTTGAAAAATAATGGGCATAATTTAGATCTATGTTTTCTACAGAAATTTCCTCTAATGTTTGTGGTAAACGCGACAACATATCGGCGGAATCATTTTCCGATTTGACTACTTCAACATCATATTGATAACTGGAAACTATTATCGCCCATCTACGTAATCTATTTGAAGAAAATTGCGGAATACTTTCATTTGGATGAAAAATTATGAAAGAGGCTTGTTGTCTGTCACCAATGTGGAATGTCTACTTAATAAAAAAGTATGAAGCTTGATTGATCCAAAAATTACTTCTAGTCCTTATTCTTCAAGAGTACAGAATTTACATTCTCGTTCTGATAAAATACGTAAAGCATAACATATTACTTTTTATTTACCGTCCGGAGTTATATGTGCTAGCAACGCACCTACTCCGTATTCACTAGCGTCTGTAACCAACCTTAATGGTAGCTCTGGGTTATAATGCACTAAAACAGGTGAAAAAGATAAAATTTTCTTGACTTCTTCGAAAGCCGTCTGACAATCCATGGACCAGTCCCATTTAACTTTTTCTTTCAACAAATTGTACAAAGGATGCAATAACTACCGTAGTAGTTTATCAACCCCAAAAATGATTTAAAAGAAGTAACGTCGTGCGGTACTGGTGCATGAACAATGACATTCACTTTCGATTGTGATGCTTTCGTGCTTATCAATATCATATCCTAAATAGGTTATTTTATTTTTGAAGAAACTACACTTTTATAAAGAAAGTTTCAAACCTGCCCCCTGTAATCGGGAAATATTTCTTCCAAACGTCTTGCGTGTTCCTTTTTATCTTAACCCGTAATGAGAATGCCATCTAAAAAGCAAACGACTCCGTTCAAACCCTGCAGTAATGATTCTAACATTTTTTTAAATTTAGCAGGTATACTTGCGATTCCAAAAGGTGCTCTATTGTAACGGTACAACCCCCTATGTGTAGAAATTGTTATCAACTTTTTTTAATCTTCATCTAAACAAACTTGTTAGTATGTATTCGACAAATCTAATTTGGTAAATTGTTCACCTCCTTGTAGTTGTACGAACAACTCATCAATTTTTGTAATAGAATAACTATAGATTTCTATAAAAGGATTAACCCGTCTTTTTTTAAAACAGGTACTATGGGAATTCTCAATTCCGAATAGTCTACCGGTTCGATAATTCCTGATTCACATAACCTATTCAGCTCCTTTTCCACTTTATCTCTCATTGAAACAACTGAATTCGATTTAATTAATCGAGATTGTTCCCTTGTTGAAAGTACCCAAATCGGGTGAAAGTAAATCATTATATTTATTTATAATAAAGTGTAAATCTTCAGGAAGATCTGACCAATTTAAATTGAAAATAGTCAACTCATAGAAATTGATAAAAGTCCCGTCCCAGAAGGGGTGGTCCTCCATTTTTAATAACAAAATCTATCATTCCATAAATTCCATACTACGTGGTAGGAGATGATGAAGAAACGAAATTTTAATTTCTCTTTTCATTTATCATTCCAATTTTTCCATTTTATTCTACTTTAGTTTCAAATGAACCTATTGGTTGAATTTTACCACCATTATAAAGATTGAAGATTTTATCTGTATATTTCAAAATTTTGTTGCCAAAATTAAGTTTATAAAAATTTTCAGAAATACTGAATAGCTGGCCCCTGTATCCAATTGAAAAGTAAACGGCCTGATACCAAGTAATACTTCTATTATCACTGGATCAGATTTATACTCTAAATTGAACAAAACAAGATTGTATGATTCCAAATAATTATTTGCATGCCTGTTATGTGTTTCACACTGAATTTATATTTTTAAAAACAAACTTTATTGAATATAATTATTTACAATAAAGAAATTA
>WOGN01003285.1:0-15451 GCA_015342105.1 Leptinotarsa texana
ACCCATAAAACTTCATCACGATTTTGGTACGCTACTGACCATTCGGGTATTTCCGGAAAAAGAGCTGCTGACTTTGGCTGCTAACTTCACACCGGTCCATATCTCAAGGTAAGGTCTGACGACCCCTACTATTCAACACTTGTCGAGGATAAAAAATATGTAAGCGGATTATTTGAGTTTTCTGATTATTTTGTGAGGTTTTCTGGTGATAATTTGTATTTCAGTATTGTGCGATTACCAGTTGATTTTGAAATACGCTATGTTATCTCCGATTCAGTTATCTGTCTTCTCTTTATTATCTTTACATTTTGGAGAGTCTTTTTCAACAATGCACCGTCAATATTAAAAGCAATATAACTTTTTTCAATCGAGTCAATTTCACCAGTGTAGTTTCAGGTTAAGATATAGAAAGGGATCCATTTCCGAAAGGTGAATCATCTTCAAAAAAGTTCAGTATATAATTCTGAGTTGAAATTTATGAATACCATAAGTTACTGACTAATTGGACTCTTCAATAAATCATATACCGCAGTAATAACTATCCGGGGTCGCAACTTTCAGTTTGCCCATCATCACACTTCAACAGATTCTCTTCTGGCTTTGTTAATTTTTCAGATTGTGGAAGGTTGGGAAACTCAAAAAAAGAGCAGGAGATACAGATTTTTTTTACAAAAAGATTCCAAATAGTATTTCGGTTTTTTAACAGAAATACCACCAGTAAAGTGTAGGTATACTTTCTGAAGTTGAAGTTAATGAAAACAAAAAAATTCTTCACTTGTTAGTAATAATTTATAATCTGCCATTATTGTTCTGAAGTAGTATCAGAAACAATAATGAAATTTATTGTGACTTCAGTGTATCTCTAAAAATTCCAAGTGTTTCATATTGAATGATATAATTTACATCAAATGATCTAAAGGAACTATATGTTACAAATAGCATTTATATATATTCAAAAAATAATTTTTTTAATACTAAAAGTTAATTGTTTAAATTCACTCACCAGGCCATCCCTGTCTTTGACACTCTGAACCAATTGTTCTTTTCCAATATCTGCCAGTTTATCTCTAATGAGATAAGGCTTTATTCTTTTGTGTTGTTCAAAAAATTTGTTGAAATCCACGACTAGATCTTTAATAACGTACATATGTGGAAGCGGATATATTTTCGATGTACCTCGTGGTTTTATTTTGCTGAAATAACAGTCATGATGAATATTTATGTGGCAAAAAGTCAATACAACATTTGATAAAATGTTTTTCAAATACATACATCTAAAAAAATCTGTTTAAAATCTGTTTTTCCGTTAATCAGCTGCCGCCCCCATACGAACGACAACTCTCAGAAGTTGAGAAACTTGTGCGAGCTAAGGACTAACGAGGTCTTACCTTTCAACGTGTGATTCCTAACACGTGTGATTCCTAACACATACATACATACATACGTTCTCATACATTTCCTATAAAACTTCAAGGGATAAAAGTTATATGGTGTGCTTTGTTGCTTATTTTGAAATATTGGTAGTATACAGAGTGTTCCTTTGAAGCGGATCAATACATATCATCATTTTTTTAAATGGACCTCCCTGTAAATTTGTCCACCGTTGAACTGAGCAAAATGTTTTACATAGGAAGTATTTTTTTTTTCGAAAATTTTGCTGCGTTGTCAAGTTATTTCTGAAAAAAAAAAATCTGAAAAACAGACCACCGTAAATGTCATTATAGAAAAACATTTATGGATAA
Source organism: Leptinotarsa texana (assembly GCA_015342105.1). Classification (NCBI taxonomy): domain Eukaryota; kingdom Metazoa; phylum Arthropoda; class Insecta; order Coleoptera; family Chrysomelidae; genus Leptinotarsa; species Leptinotarsa texana. The sequence continues at coordinate 1,743 of WOGN01003285.1, forward strand.
ACTTAAGGCAGAAGTTTTTGAGACATGCAAAACATCAAGAGTGAACTGAAATGTTCATATGGACTCAAACAGGAAATTTTATACAGAGCCATTGAAACTTCGAATGTCAAAAACTTGTTTTTTAATCAAACACCCAGTGTGTAATGTCACCATTTTTTTCAACTATTTCATCCCCACAAATTTGGATAAGATCTCTAAAATTGACACTTTTTGAAAAATTTATAATTCAATTTTCAATTTGACAAAAATTGTCGTTCCATTTACGGCTAGCATGGATTTTGACACTTTGTTACTGGTACTGGAATTTAACATAATTGCAATGTCAAACTTAAAAATAAGAATCGGTTGGGAAAAGTCTGGAAAACATGTTTTCGTTGAAGTTTTTAGGACCAGGAGTTCGGGTTCGGTTGCGTGGGTTCAAAGCCTAGCAACTGCAGACTATTTTTTCTGAAAAAAAAGGGCTGGAAATCGCGCGTTTAAACGTAAGTCCTTGACTAACACAAGTTTCGATTTCTGAGGCTGCCCGTTCATAAGGGAGCGACAGCTGGGATAGTCGAAGTAACTGCTATTATAAATAGTTAAAGCTATCGGCGAGTTCAAAGGCCAAAAAAACCATTACAAAGAAATTATGCCGCTGCCAACTAGTCCACGTGGATTGAAGAGTTGGCGGTTCATATTAGATGATTTTCACTAACCGAGATTTATGATTGGCTGAAGAGTCATAAAATTAAATTTGAAGTTATGTTACGGTGACGAATAGAATACGAGAATGTTTATACACTTCGTGTTGTCAATGTTCAGTTCAGGAACTGATCGCGATTTGAGGGTTGGAATTCGATATTGGTGCAGTTATCATTACTTAAAGTTTTTGTTATCTGTTTGAAATGTGGCGTCCTAATAGACAAGTACTAATATGGTATGATGAGTATGGTAACACCACATACTTTTTCCTGTGTAGTGATTCCAATAGCGATGGTGAACAATACGACAATGAGATACCAGTGAATAAGATTCGGATGCATTTAAATATTGAAACACGGGTAGTATTTTTTGGGAAAGAAAGTTTTTGGCTTTCTACTACTCCATCTTGATACAAAAAAGAAGGATGAGGGAATCTTCCAAAGAAAGAAAGGAAGTATGTTTCAATGTGTATATAAGAATCTACATCTCAAGTTTGGTTTCGAGGGAAACAAACTATTACAAGACCGAAATTCCTTTCTCAACTGTACGTAAAATAGCCAAAAACAAACCTTATGAACGCAAGACGCGGTGTGATGTGGAATTACCAAAACCTATTTCATCTAATAAAATCAATGTACGACTGTTATAAAAGCAATGACATTCCTATAACTGAAATCATAAGGAAGAAATTGAATAAACTCCGGATAAAACTATTCAGAATTGGATGAAGAAACTAGGATATAGATTTCAAATAATAAACTAACATCATGCCGTTATGGGAAGCAGAAGAATAGTGGAATGGCGTAACAAATATTTAGAACAAATAACTAAATATAGACAAGAACAACGGACAATTTTCTATTTGGACTAAACTTGGTATGACACTCACAACACAGTTATGAAAGGAGGGACTGATGGTTCGAAAATGTGTACGCCTACCATGCCTGCAAACAAAGAATCGCGACTTATCATTGTGCATAGCGGAGGAAGCAAAGGATGGGTTCCAATTCTTTGAGATTATGTGAAAACAACTTGAGGACTGCAATGTTGACTATCATAAGAACATGGAAGCTAATATTTTTGAGGAAAGGTTTGAGAACACATTGATCCCAAATTTGAATTGGAATAGTATAATAGTTCTTGGCAACGCTTCCTGTCAGTCGCGACAGCCCATTAAAGTACCGAATAAAAATTCGAGAAAAGAAATATAATTTTTTTAATGGATAACAATTCGTATTTTGGCTCTATTCAAACAAGCAGTTTGAGTAAAGCCTTTATCTTCTGAAGACGCCAATTCAGTTGATGAAACGCGTGTGGAGAGTTATTCACTTCGTGTGTTTCGAAAAAGTGTTTGTTTTAAATTTATTCTACGTCATTATTTTCAGTTATAGGAACACATTTTGGCAATACCATGATAAGTTTCATAAAAAAATTTTTCGAAAGAAAACGTCCTTTACTTTGATAACAAAACTGTCTGGAGTTAATGGTGAACTGCGAACAAATTGAACTTCTGATAAGACCTATGGCTGGTCGAAACCGTGCTGTCTGGTGTTGAATTCAGGCTCTGGTTTTTAACTAGCTACCCTGCAGTGGAAGACAGGATGAATTACGTCGTCGGTCGAAGTCGAAGCTTGGCTTGGTTTGACCGTGGAGAGCCTCATTTATCTTTGGTATCCAAGGATGGACTGTAGATCCCGCAGATGGTGTCTTCATAAAGAGAGATTTCATGGCTCTTGTTTACTAAATACCTCGTATTTTATCTATTTGGAAGAGGCATTTAATTTCATTTCAAATTCTGAATTCAAATGTACTAATTAATGCAAATCGATTATGACTGAAGGAGGATACGTCCTCTTTTGTGAAAACGATAGAACGAAATCGCACCTTTCAGATATTTGGGAGGATGTTTCTTCATGGTCCTGTACCAATGGATTCGATATTTATTTCCAAATATGCATTTGTAAACCTAATAAGTTGAATTTACATTGTTTTATAGTATTGAATACCTTGTAATCGTAAAGTAATCTCGACATTTCACCTATATATTCTCTATCACAATTATGACAAGGGATTGAATGAACCAATTTAGGAATGAAGTATGTTGAAATTCATGTTTGGCTCTCTACTACTCCATCTTGATATAAAAAAAGGAGGATGAGGGAATCTTCCAATGAAAGGAAGGTGTTTACCAGTGAGGATGGCAGTGTTCTATGTAAGTGCAACTTGTTACCATTCATTTAAAGTGGAACTCATGTGAATGGTATCTGATTATTATTTCACAACGAATGTTTGAAATACTAACTGAGTAGAGAAAAATATCTTCTGTATAATTCAATGTTCATATAGAAGTATTTGTTTCGAAAGAATTTTTTTTTCCCTATAATTCATTAATTATATGAAAGCAGCTGTTTTAGGAGGACTTTCTTTCAGTTTGTGTCTGAAAGTTACTTCTTTGCATGATCTACACACCCATGTATAGAGTTACTTCCTTTCTTTCTTTGGAAGATTCCCTCATCCTTCTTTTTTGTATCAAGATGGAGTAGTAGAAAGTCAAAAACTTTCTTTCCCAATAAATTTATCACTTCTAAAAAATATACCCCTTCAATTGAAATTCATGTAATATTGCATTTTGAAATATCTGGAAATCATTGTTCACGTGAATCACAGATAAAATCACATTGTGTTGGACATTGTGGAGATTATTAAAATTATGGATTAAAACAGAAAAGGGGAAGAATTGTAAAAGTTCGTGAACTGAAGGGTACATGAGAACTCAAATATTTACAGGAGTGTTATAAAAATATAAAATGACAAATTTTGAGAAACAATTATTGCTGACAGAAATAATGAATTTGAGTTGTTTGGAAGTTAAAACTGAAAAAGGATGTCGAACTAGTTTTTTTGGAAGGGAAAATCAAGATGGAATTGGCCGATACTTAATATAAATCTATAACTAACGTATTCAAAAAATACTTTATTGTGAGATTTAGTGAAAATCTCACTATGAAGTGTTTTTTGAATACGATTGGTAGGTAGAACTTGTATTATTTGGACAGCTCAAAATCTAGAAAATTATACAAAGTAACGAGTACTGAGAAAATCAAGAAAATGGTTACCACGAGGTTTGAGAATATGGTGTTTTTTTTTCGAAATCGGGAAAATGTAGGAGGAGATTCTAGGTACTTGAGAATCCAGTTTTGAAGAACTGTTCGACTATATAATGATAAGAAATTTTAAAAAATGAATTGATGGTGTTGTTAAATAATGAACATTGTGATGTGTTTTGTGACACAAGTTATATATATCAACATTGTTATATTGGCTACAGTGACTGTCGGAACCTACCTGTCATATTGTAAGTGTAGAGAGATGAATAAAGGCAGTTACTCATCGACATGCAACTAGAATGTATCAAGTAGTTTCATTCAAAATATAACATGGCGCAGTCGAACAGTCACATGTAGTCAGACATCTTGAAAAAATTTGAATTATGTTAATAATTCTTGGTGGAACGACATTTTGATCAATTGCTGGTGATGTTTTGGGATAATCATGGATTTCAGAGGAGTTCATGCTGCACTTTTCAAATCTCTCAGAAAACTGAAATTTCTGGAAACAACGGTTTTTAAGGTATTTGAAAGCTACTTGAATTAGCAAAAAAGAAAACTTCACCAAATGTGCTCAGCTTCTAACACTAATTGGTGAATAAGGTATGAGAATTTATAATACTTTCTCATTCTCAGAAGAAAGAAAAGAAAAATTCAATATTCTAATAAAAAAAATTACTCTCATTTTCATCCGAAAAAGCACGAGACATTTCAAAGACGTATATTCTTCACTTTTAAGCAAAAAGAAGGCCAATCTATTGAAGAATATACCACTGAATTGAAGAATTTATCACTCTCTTGTGAATTTTTGACATTAAGAGACAGTCTAGTTGAATATATTCTAATATGCTGTTTGTGTTGTGAATGTTCAATATTCAATGCAACAGATCTTATTGCAAGTAAAAATATCAAGAAACATAATCAAATCAACAAAGGGCAACCAAAGTGAATCAAGGAGTTCAGAAAACCAATTTAAAGTTACGAAAAATGTCCTGCGTTTGGTAAAATTTGTAACAATTGTGGAAATGAAAATCATTCCTCATATATATGTAAGAATTACAGAAAACCAACCTCTAATAAAAAAGTTCATGCTCTTGACAATTATGATTCTGATAATCTTAATCATGTTTATGCTTATTCTTAAGAAAATCCTTTATTTATAGGTAGTGTTGAAAAGGCAATAAACATTGCTTCAGAAGATTCGTGGATGATGAACTCAGAAATCAAAGGAGCGAAAATAGAATTTGAATTGGATATTGGCTCAGTGGCAAATATACCGTGACTCACGTTCGATGGTAGGTTAGACGTTTCTGGAAAACGCGAAGCATGATTTTTCTGAAAATTTCACCTCTTACATTTCCTTACCTGTTCTATCGATCTGAAATTGCGGCGTTGCCATTTCTATCAAAAAGTCCTAGCAACTTAATTTTTTTAAATGGAACACCCCATATATTAATACATTTTTGGAATGGCTCTGGTATTTTAATACTTTTTTGTTAATAATGTCCTATACCTATCTGTATCTGTTTTCGAGATGAAAAATAAATTGTGCTAAATATGGTCCAAAACATAGCATTAATTGAAATTAAGTACTTCAGTACTATCAATTCACGAAAAATTGATATTTTGATGATTGTTTGGACAAACTCGATATATTCAAATAATATCAAGAAATCGACTCCATATCATACAGGACGTGCTAAAATTACTATTATTTCTATTGTGCATAAAACCCCCTGTTTATAACTCGGTAAATTGAAAGATGGTGAAAATGCTTCAAGATGATAAATCGTGTCCCTATACCTGGAAGATGAGGTCTTACCTTTTAACGTGTGATTCCTAACACGGTTGATTGTAAACGTCAGTGGAGATCAATATTTTAGTACACTTGATCGAACTCAAGGTTTTTGCAAATTCATCTTAACAAAGAATGTTCCAAAATTATTACTTTTGCAAAGCTTTATAGACGATATTCATTTTTAAGATTACCTTATGGTGTAATAGATAGTAGTGAGGTTTTTCAACAAAGAATGGCAGAAATATTTTAAAATGTAGATGGTGTTGAAAGTTACATAGACGATCTCATAGTAAGAGGAACACAATAAACGTCTATAACAGGTTTTTGACTCAGTAAACAAACATAACCTAAAATTCAATGAAACCAAATGTAAATGTTTAGTTACGAAGTAAAATACACGAGTCATATCATCTGGTCTAAGACCAGATGACTAAAGAATAAGTGCAATAAAAAACATGCCAGAACCTAAAAATGTAGGTGATGTTCATATATTTCTAGGACTCGTGAATTATCTCTGTAAATTTATCTCTGGGTTGTCAGAAAAAACTTCAACTCTTAGACAACTTTTAGAGAAGGACACTTTATTCTTATGGGATAGCAATCACAGCAAAGCTTTTAATGATCTCAAAGACATATTTAGTAAAAGTCCATGCTTAAAATTTTTTGGCTTGAAAAAACACATTCTCGGTAGATGCCTCCAAAAATAAAATGGCAGCAGTCTTATTACATGCTTTGCGCTCATGCATTCAAAGCCTTCACGGAAACACAAATCAGGTACAGTCAAATTGAAAAAGAACTCTTAGCTTGTTTGTCTGGATCACAGAGATACTATCAATATGTTTTTGGGAAACACTTTACTATAGAAACCGATCACCGTCCAGTAATTCATATTATCAAAAAACCGTTAAATTTTTGTCCTCCTAGATTACAAAGAATATTATCTCAACTAAAAAAATATGATTTCTCACTGGTATAGGTATAAACCTGGGAAACAACTAATATTAGCCGATACTCTTCTACGAGCATTTGAAAAAGATTCTGTTTTTGATGAAAATTTTGATAAATATTACTGGAGTTTTTTTCCCCACACCAAATAAATTATTTTTATACCTCGACACGTTTTTCGATCACCACAGTTTCATCTCCCTCTTGAAGATGATCACTTGGTGATCGAAACACGTGTCGAGGTATAAAAGTAACGATTTGGTATTGAGAAAAAACTCCAGTAATATTCATTACTACACTAAAGGTTCCAAACAGTACATCATAAGAAAACTTTGATGTTGAAATCGAAGCCCAAGTATGTTTGATTTCATTGAATTTAAATGTAACTGAGAATAAATGAAGACAATGAGTTAGTGATTCTGAAATCATATTTGAAATACGGCTGGCCGAAACACATAAAACATTTAACTGAAACACAAAAATTTTATCATAGATTCAAACATGATATATCTGAAGTAAATGGTTTGGAGACAAATTTATAATTTCAAATGCATGTAGGCAAGAAATATTGTAAAAATTATATTATAGCCATATGGGCATCAACAAAACTATAGCCAAAGCAAATTTTTCATTCTACTGGACAGGAATGAACAAACATATATAAGACATGATGTTATCATGCCACATTTGTCAAACAAATGCAAACTCTCAAAGATCAGAAACACTCGTATCTCATGAAATAGTAGAATTGCCATTTCACAAAGTAGGTTGTGACCTATTTCACTTATTGAATGAATCATATGTACTCGTGATTGACTACTATTCAAAATATGTAGAAATTGCAAATTTGAATTAGAATATTTCTAGTAATAATGTAATTTCAAAATTGAAAACAAAGTTTGCTCGATCGGAATCCCAAATATTGTTGTTTTTGAATTTAAATCATTGTCCGAAAAGTAAAATTTCAGCATTTTAGAGTTTCACCTAGATACCTATAGTCAAATGGTCAAGTTGAGCGAGCCATACAAACTGTAAAAAACTGTAAAAAACATTTAAATTATGATGACAAAGAACCAATTTAGCTCTTTTAGAACTAAGGAATACACCTATAGACAAAGAAAGAACACCAGCTAATCTATTGATGAACAGAAATTTCAGAGGTATAGTTCCTCAAGCTAATATTCACTTCAAAACAAAAGACTATAATGAAAAATGTTTATTTAAGATAAACAAAAGTAAATCAAAGAAGGTATCATGATAGAAAAGGTGTCAGAGCCTTATTTGATTTGACAGTGAATCATAAAGTAAGAGTTCAAATCAAACCGGTCCTTGGAAAAGTGGTAAAGTAAAATTCTAGAAGAAATAGGTACTAGGCAGTATGAAACTCAGAAAATGGTGCAACACTTATTGGGAATGGAAAATTTATTAAAAAATCATTCCAATATGTGAATTTGAATAAGCCATTTCAGAATGATCATCAACAAACTGAAAATGACTATAGGTTAGTAAGAGTAGGTGAGGGTGGCAACACCAACAGCAACTTATGTAATATGTTATGTAATAATCAACAACAACAAGAAATATCACAAGATTTTGAAGTTTTAATAATGACCCGTATAACAATAGTTCACTTTAAAGTTTTCTTAACGATAACTCTAGTCAAGGAGTGTCGAATGAATTTAGAAATGAAAATCATAATGTAAACCCAGATATAAGAGCATAATCTAAAGCCAAAAATTAGTGCCACGAATTGTAACTCGATCTGGCAGAATTTCGAGACCGCCCAGTAAATACGAAATTGATGATACATCTAGCAATGAATAATAATCGATGGCTAGAATAAAATGTACAATTCACATTGTATACTACCTTTAAAACATGTCGTAACTAGGCAATAGACAATGCTCAATAGTATAATTGTTTTCAAAAAGGATGAAAGTATGTATTTGCACACATAACTTGGGCAATTTTTTATAAATGTAATGTTTACAATGTGTATGAATGTAATATATGATTAGATTAGATTAGATGTAAATAATATAGAAGACCTTGCAACTGCATTGAATTTTAGAGATAGATATAAAATGTACATATCATTTTCTTATCGAATAGTCGAAACATTCTGTTATGAAAGAATTCATTCTAGGATATCAATCATATCTCAACAAGGGGGATGTAATGTGTTTTGTGACACAAGTTGGCTACAGTGCCAATTACCGCTACACCCTGCTTATCTAAATTTCAAAAACCCTAAAAGTAGTTTCACTACACACATTTTTTCTATATGAAACAAGTTATTATATTATACAAACCTGTTACCTTTGCGATTGGCAAATGCTCGTCATTGTTTTATATTTTCAATAACGTCATCGGTTTTCATGAAACATGAGAAATGCAACTTTCTTCGTTTCTTACAACTTCTATTTGTAATCATCATTACTAGAGTTGCGTTCTATATGGATCTTTTCATACTAATACATAATATATATTAGTTTGAAATGTCCATAAAGGATGAAACTGCGGTAAAACTGATAAAAGGGGTAAAAACCATAGAAAGTATCATTTTTCATGATGATCTCCTACCACGTAGTAATGACTACATTAATCAATTTGTCATCGGTTTTGATAAAGTTATTTTCGCACAACGCAAGGAGATTCAACAGTATATTTTATATTCCAATTATATCATTTAAAAAACCTCACAAGTCGAAGGCGAGTTATAACATACTCGTATGTATCAACAAAAAGTGAAATCTAATCTTTAACAATCAATAAGTTATCAATAAGTTTTCATAGTCAATATCATAGTAGAACTATATCACAAAGTTTATTTTCTTTTCCAGAGTGTTTGATTTGAATATGAATACGATAGTGTCAGGAAAAGAAATACAAATCGTTATTTCCTATGTTTACTTCTATAAAAAGTCAGTTACTTATTTGAAAGTCAAATGTATTCAAAATAACGGTAGGTTACGATTAATATTGAAATTAGTTTCTGGAGAACGGTTCATTACATAATGAACCGTTCTCACAACATTGTTTTTCTACTAGAAAAAATAGGTTCGATGAAACTTACTGTAAACATGCCAGTCTATTTACACCATCAATATTCATACCACAAGAACCACATATACCCTCCCTGCAGGATCTTCTGTAAGAAATGCTGGAGTCTTGTTCAGTTTTGATTTTATTCAAGGCGTCAAGGACCATGGGCCTACAACTAAGTGATCATTCGTGGTTGTTTAATTGAAATATGTTACTCAGACCAAACTCACTCATTCAAATCTATTGTATATAATTGCATTCGAGGTTTCTTATTCTTATCTTGCGGGTTATACCGATAAATTTTGAAAGTCTTCAACTTTGGTTTTTTATCAGTTTTTGTTTTCTTGTCAGATTCAACTCTACTGGATAAACTCCGGAGTCTCAAAATTTTAGAATCTACGCAAACTCTACGCATGAAACTTCCAGCTGAAAACATTATTTTTCTGATAATAATATGAACTTGACAATTTCAAATTCAAAACTTCCATGTCTGTCATTTCGAATCACCAAACTGACAATCAATCATCAAAGTGACGTTTTCTTTTATGATCAAGATAATTATTAGACATTGCTTAATTATGGTGTTATCATTTGCTGAATAAGAAAATGTTTCAATCGAATTTTTCTGTAACAAGTCTTTTTGTCAGGTAATCTGATTAGCACAACTACGTTAGCACATAAAATTGCATACCTATTGGCAGGCAACATATCGATTTTATATATTGTGAATTTCAAGAGAGTTTCAAGATTTGTAATTTCACATGATCATTAATGTATATTTCTTTCCACAAAAATCATATTTGATGTAATAAGTAGATCGTCACTCATGTATAACTAATTACTTTCAAGTGTCATTTGTTTTGTCTTAGATTCAATTGAGAATTTTGACCGTAATATGTACGTCGGATTTTGTTCAATCGAATTTACACATTCCTCCGTTCCCCAACATCAACTTTCTGTCCGAAAGTCAGACCCATCCTCAGCCTTGCCCAAACACCATCAAGAGACAGGACACAATATAGACTTTTGCAAAAACTAAGATCATCGCCACAGCGAAAACACTACAAGATCGAAAAAAGCGGTCAGAAACTTCCAAAACGGGGACACCTAATGCATCATAATGTACAAGATAGAAATCGTAATACACAGACATTTACTCCATCATAACGTCAAACGATAGAAATCGCAATTGATCATATAGTACAAGATAGAAACGTACATCGGCATTCCCAATTGGAACGGCAATGAAAATAAGAGTATAGTCATAAACATTTCTTGCCTGTGGCCCCTAGTTGCCCAGATAGTTAGTAAACGTGCATCAAATGTAGTTGAGGAATAAAGGCTAGGCTAGCTGGACTGGCTAAATACTAATTTTTTGTCCGTTTCACGATATTTCTTCATCAGTGCCTGTGTTCGTGGAGTTAGGAGAGGTATTGAGTGGTTTTGCAAACCGATTTTTGAAAAATTTATCTAGAGATCAATTACCCTAACACCAAACTGATATTTCTGCACTCGACGCGCGTTTCGCTAACAAGGTTAGCATCTTCAGGAGAAGCAAATTGATACTGAATCTAAAGACAAGGGTTAGCTGTTTATATACCTTAAGTTTTTTGGTCCGATGTGGACTTTGTTTGTTAAATGATAATTATCCTAATTGATTTTTCGATAATTAACTAGTGGAACCACTACCTGCAAATTAATTTGTCCGCTTTTTAATCTATTGTTGACAAATTAATTTGCAGGTACTGATTCCACTCGTTAATACCCAAAAAAGCAATTAGGATAATCATCATTTAACAAACAAAGACCACATCGGACCAAAAAAATTTCGATAAATAAACAGCTAACCCTTGTCTTTAGATACAGAACTAATTTGCTTCTCCTGAAGATACTAACTTTGTTAGTGAAACGCATGTCGAGTGCAAAAATATCAGTTTGGTGTTAGGGTAATTTATCTCTAGAAAAAGTTTTCAAAAATCGGTTTGCAAAACCATTTACTACCTCACCTAACTCCACGAACACACGGCACTGTTAAAGAAATATTGTGAAACGGACAAAAAATTAGTATTCAGCCAGTCTAGCTAGCCGAGCCTCAACTACATTCGATAGCACGTTTACTAATTATCTGGGCGACTAGGGTCCACAGACAAAAAATGCTTATGACTCTACTCTTATATTTATTCCCGTTCCAATTGGAAATGGATATACTATAGATTAGCTTAGTACACTTGCCTGTACCAGAAAACACTTTTTTTTCTAGAAAAAAATTGAGTTTTCAACCCCGGGAGTTAGAAATTTCATACCAATAATTAACTCTCACTGCAACATCTAGCTAACAATCATGATTATCACGGACATTTAGAATGAACTGATAATCGTTTGACATTAAAGGCCTGTAAAAAAATTTAAAAATTTTCTGTTGTTAAAGAATTATCATAACTTTACTGAAAGGAATGTTTACTACTCGTGAGATTTAACAATCGCAAAATAATCGGACAACCCTTGATTATTATGTGTGTGAAATGAAGAACTCCAGATGTTTTTCTCGCTGTTAATGAATCGAAACAAATGACATTTGGCGTAACTGTGGAATCGAATGCGAAACAGGATCTCATCTAGTTTGGTCATGGGAGACATTATGGCGTTAGTTTCAAATTCAGTTCAACGGAATTTCAACTTGATATCTATGGGAAGTGTTAAGATCACTCATGTAACGCTCGTATTTCGTTGACATACTTTGTATATGAAAATACACGATTACGCACTATCCTATTTTAATTAGATTGTACGGCTAGGCTGAAAAGCTAACATAAAAAAAATCTTTTTTTAATGAAATTTGATTTTATTATTCAATATAGTTGCTTTCGATGGAGATACAACGATTATAGCGGTTATTTGACGCTTATCTCTTCATCGGCACTAAATTTATTTCCAGGCAGCATTTTCTTGAGGTCTGAGAACAGAAAAAAGTCGCTGGAGCCAGATCTGGAGAATACGGTTGATATGGAAGCAATTAGAACCTAATTCGTCCAATTTTGCCATCGCTCTTATTGATTTGTGACACAGTGTATTAATTTTATGAAACAGCACTTTTTTTCTTCAAATGGGGCGTTTTTTCGTGAATTCGTCCTTCAAACGCTCCAATAACTTTATGTAATAGTCGCCGTTGATAGTTTTTTCCTTATAAAGGTAGTCGATGAATATTATATCATGCGCATCCGAAAATACTGATATAATAACCTTGCCGGTCGACTATTGAGTCTTTGCACGCTTTGGAGTTAGTCCAAGTGCAGTCCAGTCAGATGACGATCGTTTTGATTCTGGTGTGAAGTAGAGCCGGGTTTTTTTATGGTGGAACAACTCCAAACACTGCTCATAATCATCAATTCGTTGTTGTTTTTGGTCGATATGAGCACGCACGGCACCTAATTTGAACAGAGCTTTCGCATAACCCACATATCACTTTGAGCTATCACTCTGAGGTCATGCAAAATTATTGTGTGGATTTTTTTATGTTTTCGTCGATAACAGTTTCTGTGGGACGTCCACTGGATGCATCGTTCTCGGTGCTCATTTCACCTCGTTATAACGAAGCAAACCACTTCTCAACAGTTGATTTTCCTGGTGCAAGGTCCGGTGATCTTGTCGGCCACTCAATGTAAGGACTATTTCAAGCCAAACCTTGGCTTCAACGGTTTTTTCGTCGCCAAAAACAATGCTTTATTAATAAAACCAACAAAAATTGCTTCACTCAAAATTTCTATCCCACAAACTGATAATTCGACATATGTGAAATGGATACACGTAACGTATTTTTAATGGTTAGGGTTCACTAAAAACAAATGGATTCGATACTAGTAGCGCCATCTGTGTGTTAACCTACAAACTTTTTAGCCTACCAACTTTTCAGCCCACCCAATAGTCTCCGTTTATAATAATAATAATAATAATAATATTTATTCGTTCATAACATGATGACATAGAACAAGTCAATAATAAAAATAAAAAATAAATATGATAGATAAAATAAAATAAAATAAAATCTAAATATATAGATAGAAAACCCCGTTGATTGAAACAGTCGATTATATGATTGAAATCGTAGGTACATCAAAATTAAATATAATTATGAA
>WOGN01003286.1:0-15447 GCA_015342105.1 Leptinotarsa texana
TACAGTGTATGTACAGTGTCACACATAAAGTCAGTATGTCTACGGAAATTTTATATCCATATGCCAAATTTTATGCAACTAGGATGAGGTTAACGTTTTGCTTATTTTTGACACATATCCCCTTTATTTTAAAAAAACAAGTTTGCTTAATTGTCATGAATTCATGTATACATAACAAACTCATCATGGAGTTTAACTTTTCTGATACATTTTTACTTATACGGACATTTTTAGAGAGAAATTAAAAATTTGTCATAAAAATTTTAACATGTCCACAGTAATATGTTGAACATTTTTTCCTGGATGCCGTTCATTAAAAATGTTAGCTACTTGTCGGTATGTTGTATTCTCACCACATATTGAAACTTTTTCTATTCTTTCCTGAAGAGACAACATTATTGCAACAATAACTGTTAAAACGACTTGACACTATCATAGCATGAATTTTGTTTGTCAAGACCTACTTAAAAATTTTATTCAACGTGATTAAGAATCCTTACCGCCCTAGTTAGTGTTTATAAATAATCTGTAAATACTGAATATTAAAATTTGAATGTGATTTCAACTCTAGCAATTTTATTATTACTCATTGCAGTTTTTCTTTGTTTGTTTATGAAAATAGCAAATTTTCAATTTCTCTCTAAAAATTTCCATATAATTAAAAATGTATCAGAAAATTGAAACTCCATGATGAGTTTGTTATGTATACATGAATTGATGAATTAACCGAACTTGTTTTTTAATATAAACGGGGTATCTGTCAAAAATAAGCAAAACGGTAAATTTATCCTAGTTGCATAAAATTTGGCATGTGGATATAAAATTGCCGTAGACACAACTTTTTCAAGTAAATTTTTGTTAAATTCGATCTAGAAATGTTTTTCAATTTTTTTCAAAAAGAAAAAGTTGAATTTGACACACTGAATGTCAGTGGGTCGCAGTTGGCCACATCATTTCAAGTTAAGTTTACAAGCACAAACAAGTGCCGAAGTTGAACTTCATTGAAACTTCTCGAAAAAAAAGTTTCACATATGGTGAGCACTTTAATGGTGACACTGTATGTATCTGTATTCACTCACAAGCAGTACTGTTTTCGTGGTATTAATTTATTCACAATCTGTACCCTTATATTGCTGTGAAAAAATTATTATTATTATTATATCCAGCATGGTATCAGCAGCGTGAGTAGTTGTTTTACGGCAGGAACTTACCAGAACCTACGATGTAGGTAGTTGGGAGAGAAGAATATTTCCAGATTTCATTTCGAAATATCTATTTTCTTATATAAATACTGTTAATATAAAGGGTACGAAACGGTACGAAATTTCAGAGAGTCATTCGTTACGTCGTTTCATGGAAAAACGTTTCGATAAACATTTGTTCGAAGTTGCTTCGTTTCTGAGATACAAGGCTTTGATGAATTCCTTAAATATTCTAACACCGATGTCGTTGAAATTTGCTAAAGTTATTTGAAGTAATGAAGTGCTTATTTAGCCCGCACTAGTTGAAATTAGTGGGTCCAGTTGAGTCTAAGTGAGCACTACAACCAACAATTTCGAAAAAGAAAGTACGCCACTGACTTGTTTGTGTGTGTCTGTGGTCTTTTTTAGAATGATCAACTGCCAATACAACTTTTTTTTCGCTTTTGTTTTCTTTATGTCTACTCTGGTTTTGAAGAAAAAAATTTGAAGACACTTGAATGATTTAACTAACGCTAAAATGGCTGATATGCACTTTATTTATAGACTAGTAAATGGAAATGGAAGAAGCACGGATAATTTACCAGGACAGATATATTGAAGGAGTAATTTCATGTGCTAAAACATTCAGGACGCTACATGCAAGATTATGTGGAACGGAAGTTCCACCCTCGAAGTAGAAGAAGCTACACTTGATGCGATAGAAGAAGGTCCTTCGAATAGTACCAGAAAGATTGCACTGCAGTCGTATGAACTGTTCTAAAAAGAAATTTCCTATACCCATATCACATATAGCGGATACAAGCTCTGCTGCCTTGGGATTTTCACTCATGATTAATGTTTGGCAGGTGGCTGATTAATACGATAGCACACAATGATAATATTTTAACAAATATTTTATTTAAGGACAAACTTTTCACAAGATACTATTATGAACTTTCATATTGACCATTTTTGGGCCGACTAAAATTTCCACGGTATTACAGAAAGTCAATTTCAGCAATGATTTTCGCTGAACGTTTGGGTAGGAATAATTGGTAACTACTTAATTGGCCCATTTTTCATACCAGCAATATTGATAGATGAATCCTGCACGGCTTTTTTGCACGATCATTCACATATTTCTTAAAAGAAGTGCAGTTACTTGTGAGAGGCAACATGTGGTTAATTCACGATGGGGTTTCAGCTCATTTAAGTGGTCCTGCTCGTCAGCATCTCGACATCACCTACCCTAATTGCTGGATTGGACGTACAGGACCTTAAAAATGGCCTGCTCGCAGCCCTGATAAGAATCCGCTAGATTTCTACTTATGTGATTATATGAAGCCTTTTATTCATGAAACTCCTGTACTAGATGTGAATGTCTTGAGGATGCGAATAGTTGACAATTGCAATGTCATGAGGAATGCTTCCGGTATTTTTGAACGTGTCAGACAATCGATGACAAATCGATTGCAGTTGTGTATTTTATCAGATGGTGGACATTTTACTCATTAACTTCAAGGTCGAATTATTTACTTTTGGCTTGAATTTTATGTTGTACACAAGCGACAAAAAAGTTTTGTTTTCAGTTGATTATTCCAAAAAATAAAAAAACTACAAAAACAAGTCAGTAGCGTACTTTTTTGTCCCAATATTGTTGGCTGTTGGCTGAGACTCCATTGGAGGTAATGATTTAAATATAGTTAAATAAGCGCCTTATTACTTTTAATCAAGTCGGTGTCAGGATATCAATGATATTGTGTAAATTTCGTTTTTTTTAATTCTAATGCCTTGTACCTCGAAAAAGAAGCAACTCGGGACATATGTTCATCAAACATTTTTTTCTTAAAACGACAAAACGTATCGCCCGTACCCGCATCGTACCGTAGTTATAAAACACCATGTAATGTTATAAGAGCACATACTCACTGTTTTCCCATTAACAAAAATTTCTTCTTCGTTAGAATAACGAAATAGATTACTTTTATAAGTATACGGATCGCAAAACAACTGTTGTAAATATTCTCGTTGAAGATGACGACATTTTTTAATCATCTATAAAAATGTGGTGCACGAAGAACGTAACTCACGTTTTTTGTCTAACCCGAGGCAACTTCAATGTAAATGCAAGCAAGTAAACAAACTTATTTCCCCAATTATATAAGTCGGTCATTAAGTTTTCTATCTTGATGGATCGGAGGTTGATCTTTCATCTGTCGGCAATGACATTGTTACTACGTTATTTCACCTCGGAACAGCAATGTTGTAACTATAATTATGGAATATATTTCTGTATTGACAAAGTACATTTTTACTTTGTTCAAATACACTTGTTATTTTTATTCAGTGTCTATTGATTCAAAATGTTTGCCACAAAATGTCGGCAATGAGGCATTATTGTTGAGTGAAGACGACTCAAACTTCCTGTTGACCTTTGTTCTTCAGTCATTTGTTTGTGCATTTCTCTTAATTTGTTGTTAACTTGATGAATGTTGGTGTCTTAAGGTACATGACTATGATTTTGACAGTTTGAAAACACTTGAACATACTTGTGCAGTCATGTTATTAACTTTTCTGTGCATTGTCCTTCATGTTTTCGAGTTTTGTAGTCCAAATAATAAAAAACGCCTTTGGCAAAATATTACCAGTTAATAAGGATATAAGGAACACATTAGAAGAAACAAAGGTTTTTTGTGTAATTTTATTAGCTCATCGCTTATTTCTTCTGCCCTAAATGAACATACAGGGCCAGTGAAAATAAACGAGACCAATTTTCTATAAATAACATTCGGAGAAAATATCATCAGACCTGTCGATTTTAATACCGAAGGGAAAATGTTTTGGGAATAACGTCAACCTTGTCACCTCCACCCCCTCGACGGAGTGGAATTCAACCCCGCAAATCTTGAATACGAGATGAGGTCAAGGTCGATTTCTCTTTGCAACGTTTCCCACTTGTTTCAATTTAATGTAGTAGTTCCCCAAAATGAAACGTTGAAAACTCTGACATAAACAAACGCAAAGTGTGCCCTATTTAAATTTTATACAGACCTTTTCACAATTTAGTCTTCTCCTTTTCGGGATAATTGCTGATAATGAAAATCTCAACGCAGTTTTCGTCGATTTTCCTTCAACTATTCAGATTTTCGGTTTTCAATATTAGGCATCTCACAGACCTTGACCGTATCCATGTTGGGTCATTATTTTGCTCGAATTCGTTTATTCAGTTACAGAAAGAGTATCCTTCATTGCACTTTATTATGTTAATGGTAGATGCACTAATACTACAGCACAGTTGTTCAATGAACAAATTCCGAATTAGCATCTCAACCGAAAGTACAGACATGTGCGTTGGCAAATTGAAAAAGAAACTTACCGCTGATATGTTGGGCCACTTAAGTATTGATACTATGGTAATCAGGCAATCATCTACAATTTCTGGCATAAGTGGTACTAGTTTTCTAAAAGTTGTGGAATGTCATGAATTTCACCCCTATAAAATTCGTCTTGTGAATATTCGAACAAAACCTTCATCACTGTATGGGAGCAGGATCACAAAATTTTGAACAAATGTTGAATTGAAAAACAGGTAAGTAACTCAAAGAAAGCCCTATTTCTTCAGGTTGACTTATTTCAAAAATTATTCGGCCATCCTTTGCATAGAATTACACAAAATGGAAATGTTGAAAAGAGAAATCGACGTTCTTTCAAATGAGTTATCGCTTGACCGCTTCTAACCCTTCCACACATCGTCAGGGTGGAATTTAACCCTTAAATCCTATATTGGATCTTATATGGAGATTATATAGGACCATATAATATTTGAGGATAGAATTTCACCCCGACCTGAGGGTGAATGTGACCGACTCCTCTGTATTGGACATCTAAGTATACAGCAAGTATTTTTCGGTAGGTATTTGCCAGTTTCTTGGGCAGATTGAAGTGAAGAGACGTGAGTATTTAGACTTTCAGTTGGAATAATGAATAATGTGTCTGTCCTAAATATAATTATTGAACAGATTTGTTTTGCATTAAATGCTGTAAATCAAACTAGAAGAGGTTAACCGGAGTCCTCAAATGTTGCCTTAGACAGGTATCACACGCTTCTGCAATATAAAATTATTGATGATAATATCAGAACTCTCACTCCCAACAAAGATATACCATATCTCAATTTTAATCGTATCAAAGAGTGGTAGTAGTATTTCTATTTTCTGGTGGTTCCTTTATCACCATCATTACAGGAAAGTAAGTTCAGTCACATTGTTGATATGGCCATCAATTCTCAAATTGTTGTCAATTAATACTTCTTGAAACTTAGAAGTAAGACTGTTTGCAATCGAGTCACTGCGTGAATTTAAATCTCCAAACCCACTGCGGAAAGACATAATATTGATATATTTTCCAAGGAGCTGAAATTTTCGCCAAGGAATAGTTAGGAATATTACTGGAGTTTTTTCCCCACACAAAACTGTTATTTCAACACCTCGATACGTGTTTCGATCACCAAGTGATCATCTTCAAGAGGAAGATTGAACTAAATATTCAACTGAATATTCGCTTGAAAAAGCTAGTGAAACATGTTGTGATATATTTTTTTTTCAAAATAAAGTTTGTGAATATCAAATCGTGAGGATTAATTTTTGAAATTACTATGGATCTTCATCAAGTAACGGCCGAATCAATCAGAAAAAAAATATTCAGGTAAATCTAATAATCAAAATATTATTTCAACAAGCTATATATCAGTATACTGTTAGGTATTGGTTCAACATAGTTATCCATTATATTATTATATTTACTTATTTATACATTCTCATAGGCATATCTAGATGCCTGTTGTTGTTAACTTGTCTAACTAATCTTAATGAAATAAGGTCCGGGGAATGGTTCTGTTGCAAAATATTATGGGGTAATGCTGATTTTTCGGGTCTTCCATATTTATTTAAGTGTGCTAAGTGCTCCGTATATTTTATTTCAATAGATTTTTTATCTAACCATAAAATTCTGCATGGCAGTCCTTACATTCAATTTCGTGAATTCCAGACTTTTCTGAATTCTCAACTTCACCTTTTGGATTTCCTGAAATGCTCTGTAGTGTATTGTTTTAAAAACCACCTTTATACCTAGTTCCTTGAAAATCTTCCCAAAGTTCCATACCGCCAATATATATTGTTTTCGAAAGTCAAGGTTTCGTTCATTCTTAACCTAAACTTTTTCTTCTTCATTATATCATCTTCACTGCTTGACGAGAAACCGTTACTGGCTGGCTATTTCCTGTAATGTAAATTTTTCTTTTGTGAAAATTCAGCCCAGCACGTTTGTGATATCCACAGTGATGTGAACTGTCACGAACATACCTGTAAGTCCTTGTTTCCTTTCTTAATACATCATATTCCAGCCCTTCATATTGGCTCATCATTACCAAACCATCAAGAAATGGAAGTTGTACTTTATTTTCTAACTCATACGTTAATTTCATGGATGGAAATGTATTATTTGAAAAGAAAACAAGTCCTCAATTTTTTGTTATCGAATATCGCCGAAATACCATCCACATACCTTAGGCATATCCTTTTCTTTGGTTTTCCTTTCGAATGTGCTAATGATCAGGTTTGCCAGATAGGGGGACAAACGGATACCCATAGCCGTTTGCTACCAAAATCAATAGTTGCCGTTATCAATTTTGCGATATCAAAACAACTCATATTCAAAAAGATGCCCCAATGTTGATCCCTCCGGCACATCACATTTTTTGAGAAGAAAGCACAATCTGGGAGAAATTAGTTTTCGAAAAAAACGTTTAGGTTTTATATTTCTCCATATTTGTAACACAGAAAATTGCTTTCTGAAACTGTTATCTTTCTTCATACATAATTTAGCAAGTTCTGACTTGACTCTCGAGCAATAGAGCAATCATGTCGAATTTATTATTACAAAGTTTCAAATACTATCCATTATGACAATTCGTTAAGAACTGTTCAAGTTTGTATATTTCCACAGAGTATTTGCAGATGATCAAGACAATTATTATAGTCTCAGTACAAGTATTTCTTAGTTTCGTTGTTTTCTTCCATTTGAGGTTCATCGTTCGTAACTTTGAAATAACGTTAGCTATGACAAAAAACTAACAACCAACCAACAATTTGTGTGTGCTCAAGAGGAAATCGTCCAAAATATTACGCAATAAGACAAGTACTATAATCAATATCATAATAATCAGTAATTTTTGAAGCCGGTTAGGTAGTTTTCTGGTAAACTGAACAGCATTCTTGATTTGGTTAGGTGGCCACCAAAACAACAACCCATTAGTGATTCATATGTTCAATATTTCAACTTGTACTTTCAGGTAGAAAACAAAGTATTTTATACACGAAATGTCTGAAAATGACATTGATCTCCTTAGATTTGAATGTCGATATTGATTCAAAAAAGATTTTATAGAAGGGATAAAATAGTGAATTTCTCACAAGGAGAACATAATACAAATCATGAAATTATGAAAGACAATAATTAATTGGCGCGCCGGGGCGACTTCATTGATTCCAGTGTCGCATTTACTTTTTCAGCTGCATTGAAAACCCTGAAAAACCTGCAGCACCATATCATAAAAAAATCTTGATCTACCGATGGCTCCACTTTTATAAAACAAAATGTAGGATCTCTCCGGAGGCTCCAATGAATTCAAAACATCACCAGAACATTTCGTGACACGACTATCGTCAAATTCAAACCAGTCGGTTTCGTCTTTGACCAATGCGTAATAATGACCAGATTCAACACCAGAACCACAGTGAACAATGACTGCATGAAGATTATGATGCTTCCGTCAAAGGTTGAGTCATGTTTGAAGATCATCAGTGCTATTATTAGATTGATTGGTGCCTCAGCTATACTTGTTTTCTCACAATAGTCAGTTAGTTTGCTGATACAGTTGATCATCACCCTTTAAATTTCCATTTTCAGATGATTCAACAATAAGCTTTGCACGGACTAGTTATCAGTCATATCAGGAAACGCTAGTTGAAGTTCCAGAAAGTCACATATGTTTTTGCTACCTCTTGAACGTTCACTACAAAGTAAACAAGTAGGGATTTTCCAGCAAAAGCACAAGCCGAAATACATTGTACAAAATTTTTCAATCCAGAGCGATCAGGAGTATAGATTCTACAATTTTTTTTTGTTCACGATGAGTCTTGAACAAGGACCTATAAAATTCAAAGCAATCCTCTTGTTGTCCTATTGAGTATCTACTGGACTTCAAAGACTATTCTTTCGAAACTGCGACTGCATGAAAAATTGTTTGGGTTTGGTGAATAAGTAGGAAACATTCTCGTTCACGTTCATCGTTAAAACCTCGTTCTCAAAATTCTTCGTCATGAACAACACTTGTAAAATGCTATTCATGTAGCAAGTGTTTTTCAAATTATTTCATCGAATTTTCTTCTCAAGATTTTCAGGAAAACTGTATACTGATTCGAGTAAGGTGTAAAATTCAACACGAAAACTATAAATTTTGGTGAAGAATAGGGTGCCTTCATGATATGGTTCAAAATGTGGTTCAAAATGTGGTTCTCTATGGTCATTTGACAAAACCCAATCGTTTTGAGTAATTCTTAATAATGGAGCAACATATACTAATAAATGGGCTGTCAACTGATATCAGGTAAGGCCAAAATAGATATATCCAAGCTGATACAGTGAAAAATTCAACCACCCTAGAAACAAAGAAATTGTTTCATTGTTGAATTATTAGTAAGCTAATGACTGGAATTGCCCTGTACGTATCACCATATACACGAAACATACATATATTTTTTATTGCTTTCAATACCTTGTTCCTATGACGGCTAGATGGAAAATTACTATACTTTACGATTGTATTCATCAAAGTTGAAATGATATGACATCAGTTTCATTATTGTACGTCAATAACACGTTCCGCAAAAAACCGATACTTTGCATGGAGACCGATTATTGAACTGAAGTTTTGTTATTCATGAATATTCAATTAAAGAGACAAAAATAGCAGTAATTCAAGATTTGGCGAAAAAAAATTCGTACGGTTGAAACAAAAAACAATCAGCGTTTACGGTTTTTTCATAGATGTATTGATTAGTTACCGAAAACTGAAATTGCAAATATAATTTTGAGGTTGAAATGAGTATATTTTTAGGAGAGATTCTCCTTGTTTGACGCCATTAAATTCTATGTTACCGATTTGTATCTGTTTATTACTATTATTCCATCATTTTTCCTGTCACTTATAGGAAACAATGTGAGACAACATATCCGTATGGTGACCTCTTTTGCATATCATCCATTAGTAAAATATTATGACAGAGAAACGAGAAGGACTTCAAACTGTTGCTCTTGGCTTTTTCCAAGAAAGCAGTATATTCTTTCACTGAATTGAGTTTTCATGAATTGATTTTGGTTTTTCGATCATGTGATCCATACTGTCTCTAACTATTTCTCTATTTCAAATCAACGAAGTGATGACAAAATTCTGGCTCTTTCTTTCAATTCAATTAAGAAACATCAGCCACATATCCTCATTTTCTTTAGCAAAAGGAGTTAGATATATTCCAAAAAGATCCATAGAAAATATTCTATTCTCTTGTTTTCTGTAACCATCGAAAACACTATTTCCTCAACTGAGGAAAAATAAGAGAGTAGAGAAATTCAAATTCATTCAATTATAGCAGGCTACGTATATTTTTTCACCCAGCATTTTAAACTCGCTTTTGTTTTTCTCGATTTCACACAAATATATCATAATTCAATCATGAGAGCTGATTCGCTTCATCTAACGAACTATTATCATCTTTCAAATGACGGATCATTTCGGACAAAAATAATTTGGATTTTAGGGGAATTTTTGTGGAAATGAAAAACGTGATAATTTGTAGAACTATCAAGAAATTCTCACAAATAAATTTCAGTTTAGTGTTGTCTACTATTTAATAGTCGAAGTCTAGGCTTATTTGTGATAAGAAATCGGAGACATTTCTGATAACAAATAACAAATTCAATAGTTCATGGCCAGCAGAATAATTAATGTATGAAACACAAGGCATAAATTATACTATTTTTTGGCAATGTCTCAAACGAACAAACTTAACTTTCATTATAAAATTTCACGAGTGATCATAAAAAAATTTATTCATGTACAAAAAGTCGTCCATGTCCATTATTGTGCCATTTCAGTATTCATGAATATAGTTTGAAAATAAGTCGAAAAGTCGTATTGACCTATTTTGAACTTTTCTCTTTGAAATTTTTTTATAAATTTCAGTATACAATGTGATTCTAACAATTCTTTGTTTTACTACTTTTTTTTATCGCTATCTTGGGGCAATATTTTCCTCGAATATTCCACCCAACTTTTGTAACAATTCCATAAGTCACTCATCAGATAATTCTCAAATGATCACAAACATTCTGAAGCAACTTTTTTTTCGGTCATATGTTTCGTTAGTCCATCAACAATTATTTTTGAATTTCAATATTTAAAATTGATTATCTCATAAGATCTCTGATAAAGTGAGCTATTAATTTTTCATCTGCAGCTAATTAAATACAGACATGAATTATGGAAATTAATTTGAAAAATCACAGACCCTGGTAAAACGTATACACTTTGATTTTGAGGTTCTCATTCAAGAACTGAAAGACAATTGTTGCAGCTTTTTTCACAATTTTTTCAAACCAGTTTGAGGTCTTGATTGACATTCAATTTCCAACATGGTTATTAGTTGAATAAATTTTAGTCAGAGTTTTTCTTCATTTTTGATCAAAAAAATTTGAATATCTAGGAAAATAAAACATGTACACTTTGTTATACATTAGTTTATTCAATATTCGATAATAACTAACGGTATTATCACAATAAAACATCTATCAACAATAAATAGGTTCCATTTATAATGATATGTATCAGTTCATAAGTGTGATCTATAAATTTTTCTGAAAGTTTATATATAGTTCAACAGTTCGAGGCGAACAACAAACAACACTAATTGAAATAAAAAATGTAACTATATCATATAAAACATCTAAGCGTTGATTATCACAGAACAACTAGGAAATTAATACTTGATGTGAATTGATGTACAGGGTGTCCTAGATTCGGGTCGACATTGCACGATATCTGGATAATTTATTCATTAGAAAATATCATAACAATAAAACTACTTTCATTTCTACACTCAGAGAAAATGAAAAAAATCTAATAATAATTGTAGTTTTTCTTTGGTAGGCTTCATTTCTAAACATCCTCGACAGATGTGAAAGGGGTTTTGAAATGTGAAATATTTCAATCTTCTTGGTTGACATCCTGTGTAGGTATTACAAGGTGTTTTCTGATATCAATTTGCTGAAGATATGTTGACGACATCTTTGCCATAGAGTTTCCACTAGAGACTGAATGAAATGGTTAGTTCATTTAGATACAAATGTTAATCGAAAAAAAAAAACAAATAGTAACAGACACCTCCACTACACATCAAGTGTTGGAAGAGGTGTTATGATTTATTTCAGATTCTCAGGATACAGCTCGAAATCAGATTGTGAACATCGATTCTAGTGAAACAAGACAAGAATGATGACCAATAATGAGTAATGAAAATTTGTGAATTAGCAACAGCACGATGGTGCTGAGAACTGACTGGAACCTTGAAACAATCTGGATCTATTGACTGGTCGATTTTTCCCAGTGTAGTTGGATATATGGAAGCACACCATCTATGATAGTTCAAATGTTTAATTGATTATCGTTCAACAGAGACTCTCAAACAAAGAACACGCTGTACATGCAATGCTTATAACTACTCTCAGCCTTAACCTAGTAGTATGGACAAGATATACTGTGCGGGCATCACCATTAAGACACAGTGACTACAAACTTGGTTACACTAAGAAAAAGTTTCAGTGATCTTTGACGTATATTGTCCAAGCACAAATGAATATTGAATATTTCGATGACACTTTTGTGCTGGATAAATACACAAGCTTTCAGTTGAATTGACATTTGGTCGAACGTCATGAAAACTCACCTATGTAGATGGTTTTGACGTTGAAATTGGTGTGATTTAGACTTAGATATAAATAAATCGATGCTGCCAGGATGAATTCAGCGAAGCCCTTTGTGCAAAATATGAAATATAGTTATTGATATGAAAAAATGGACGTGAAACAAATTATATATTTTGGGCTTCCAAAATGTACCTTGACAAAAAATTACAAATGAATTTATTATCAACTATTCCACTAACAAAATGGGAATACATTGATATAAATTCATATAAGTTCAGGACTACATAAATTTAAAGCTTGTTTTCAGCAAAAAAATATTACATGGATATATGAGAATGAAATTACTTGGATGTCTTTTCATACATACTTTTCAAGATTCAATATGTTAAACAAATATTGTTAATGACTACATATATCATGATATTGCTAGTACACGAATCTTCTATTCTATATACAAAAACCATCAACCTAAAAACTACATAATGTGTGAGTACATTCATAAATATTGAGTGTAAATACTTAGTGAAGAAGCTATAATTTTGCATATATACATGAACAGTTACCAAGTAGCGTATATTCATTTTTACACTTATATTCGATATTTGATATGTATGTTGATATGGATAATTCTATTCCATTGAATGGAATAACCGAAACACATCTGTATAGAGTATATTCGTAAAAAAAACTTCATCCATATGAAGCAGATAATATTGAATACTACTATGACTTTCATTAAAACTCTTTTTTAGGGCTACTCCTGGTTGCATTTTTGATGAATTGTTTTGGTCTATGAAACTGTAAAAAATAGTTGAATGTTGTCTTGCAGAAAAAGAGACAAGAAAATATTTCTAATGAAAGTTAGGCAACAATTTTAAACATCACTAAATGATTTTTGATTCAACAAGATGGTTCAGGAATCAACAGAGGATGTCACTTATGTTCTTTGAAAACTATGACCTTCAAAAACTTTGTTTTTTCAATTAAGTCCCATATTGTTTGGCAGTTTTGCATATCACTCTATCATTATTGTGAATTATTTTCAAATGAACGGTTGCCAACTTAACATTACACCATATTCATTGATGATTGATTGGAAATACAGTACGGCTATTCCTTACTCTACACAAAACGAAATGAAGAGGATTGAAATATGAAATAATATCAACTGATCTAATGTATTATGAAACTTTACATCACAACGTTTTTCATTTTTTATATAACGCTATTTCGATTTTGAAAATCGCTATGACAATTGAAATTCATTCAAAACAATGAGCAGTATATCTTTTTACGAGAGATAATTTTTGAGAAAAAAATGTTGGCTTTCTATTTCTCCATCTTCATACAAAAAGTGAGAATGTTTCCAAGAAATGCAGGAAACAATAAATAAACAGAAATACTGAAAAACCTCAACTATGAAACTGTTGCCCCCCATGAGAGCATAAAAAGGCAACCAATTTTCAAAAAAATAAAATTTACTAATTTCTGACTTTATAGTCCACAGGGCTACAAATTATTCTGAAGAAAAACACGAGATTTCTAGTTCGATCTCCGAACTGAATTTAAGCATGAAGTTGAAATTTGTTTGAAATACGACTTTGAAATTGGAATATAAAAAAATTCTGACACTGAAGTCAGAATTTAGTCAAAATTTCGAGATTGAAGTTAGAATACAAAAAATTGTCATTTAAACTTGGAATTCCAGTAAATTTAAACTTTAAAACAGGAATTTAGTGAATTTCTTTTCTATGGAGTTTTGTCCCTTCTACATTCATTCGCAGACCTTCAAACCTTCAATATACTTTCAAAACATTTCACTCTAGAATGCTTTTCTCTCGAAATTAAGGGCACCGTAAAGAAGCAGGGGCATTTGACAAACCAAAACGCATACGCGTATTTCACAATGCATTGCACTTTACGAAAATTTTCAGGAATATTAGCCTAAGTTGGCCTCGTCAGAAGCACTTGCATCGCGTTCAAACTTTCTTCCAACGACTGCGCGAATCTAGAAGTACTAGTAACTTCTGAAGACCAGAAAGCTGACAAACAAAATATTATACAATCAGATTTGGGGTTGTACGACGCCCCATATCCATCATCTTCTACTGGACCGTACCCCATGAAGCTGTCAGTATTAGTAGAGACCTGACTAGTCGTCAGAAGAAATTTATTAGCTATCCTATATGAGGAATCTGTGAAAAGCTTCGGCAGTGGTGTGGAGGCGGTTGGAGAAGTTTCCTTTGCTGCTTCTCTTAAACCTAAGATATGTATGTCGATGCCTTGGCCTAAGATATTGTCGACCATCTCGGAGGTTTGGGCTGAGACCGCTTCATTCCAAAGGAGGATTTTTTTCTCATCGCTGACTAGGTGAAATGTTACCTAGAAGAGATTTAAAATCAAGTGATTTCATTATTCAATCAGAAAAGAAAACACTGATTAGATAAAAGCGGTAAAAAAATTCACCATTATCGTATAATAGTACCTTCATATCAATTTCTGAATGCACATTTGCTGAATGTTCATAGAAAATTATAAATAATTTATTTTTTCTGGTGGAAGATTCAAAACATGTTTCTGCTTTGTAAAGTATTTATTTTTGTAACAAATCATATCCAAGATATTGTACAAAAATCAATTAGGAAAGTTTCATAACAAAACATTGCCTTTTGAAAATCTTTCTATTTTATCATGATTTTTTTTATTTTTTTTTCTCATTTCATTATATAAAATTGTCATAGTATCAACTGAAGTCCATGGTATAGATTGTATCTGATGAAAATACACCACGCACACGAACGGTGACAAAACGTTGGCATCATCAAGGTATGTGTCTGTGATAATAATGAATATTTATTTATACATACAGAGAACGTTTACAAGTAACATCCTTATACGTATAACTCCGAAGTTCAATAACTAAAATGAATAAATATGATAACGCAAATCAATGATTCTTCAATGCCAATTTTAATTTTACTATACGCGAAAAACATTTGACTTCATTCGGTAATTTATTATAAAAAATCATTCCTTTGGAACATTCATATTTGAGATTCTTTGTTAACAGATTTTTGCACTGATTCATTGGATAATTTTGCACACATCTATATTCTCTGAAATTCGTAGTAAAATAATTTCCATTATTAGTAATTTACTACAGAAAAGTGCGTACTTTCAATCAATAAATAGAAATAATGTTAGTGTATACGTTTTGGATAGTGAAGAT